>SCLG01000514.1:42549-63448 GCA_004367875.1 Oikopleura albicans | reverse complement strand
GGGTAAGGACTTCACAAAAATATGCGCTAATTATGGGGTTTTCAGGATGAAATTGAACACCGAATTTTAACACGGCGCCTCAGGCCAAAATTTTTGAGAAATGCCATAATTTGTAACTAAGAATCCGACACAGAAGAAATTTATGAGGCATTTTGTTGTATCGGAAATTATTAGGAAAAACTGGCATTATATTCACAAAAAAATGTTACTATATTTCCGGCAACTTGTCTCGCGCGAGACCGGTAACTTTGTGTGGCCAATCAGCGGCCACGATTTAAATCGGCGTCCAATAAGAGAGCAGAATTCTAGCCAAATTTTACAGATTTTTTGCCACAAATGAAAAAATCTACGGTACAGGAAATTATAACTCTTTAGGTATAAATTAAATTATGTTTTAGGCAACTATAAAGTTACAAATCGTTATTTAATTTTCTCTGGATCTTTTCCAAACAAAAAAATGACCTTAGTTGCTTTATTTGAAAGTGCTCGCATTCTTCATTCTTATCTTGAAAACCCTAGCTGATCCTTCCCTAAACACCCCTTCGCCGGATCGACACGTATATAACCCGCTCTCGCTGGTGAAAATCTTGTTGATACGTAATGTTTCATTAAAGACAGCATAGCGATCGTTATTAACCAGCAGTTGATTTTTCGGACCAAACCAGCGTCGATTACCCCCCGTAAAACATTTCATCGTTATCGCACTTCCGGAGTCGACTTCTTGATAGCCGGGTGTTACCCATGGGTCGATAACATTTATCTCGACTGTTTGTTTATGCCCGCCAATTGTGTTTTGCGCCGAACATTCAACCAGCTCGGTCTGTGTTATATTTTTAACCTTTAACAAAGTTCGAAATATGTTTCTGTCAACGCTAAAGTTAATTTTAAAATATTTTCACAAAATGAGTCGTATTGAGGACAACTTCGATCGGAGTAGGGGTACTTTAGCGACCATTTGTGGTCGCGAAAAAAAAAGGTTTATGAGTACCTTCGCGACCACACCGTTTGGTCGCGAATTGTTGTTCAAAATATGGTTTCACGACCACATGGCCGCGAAATGTTGTTTCGGGTTAGGTTTGGCGACCATTGTTTTTAAATAGAAAAAAAATGGTCGCGAAACCTTGTTTAAAACACCATTTCGCGACCACGTTGTCGCGAAACCATATTTTGAACAACAATGCGCGACCAAATGGTGTGGTCGCAGAAAGTACTGATAAATGAGTTTTCATCGCGACAAATGGTCGCGAAAGTACCATTCGATCACCAGAAAAGTGCATCCATGCCTATAAAACAAAGCCTACCCCTGGGGGTTAAGTTCGTGTTTTAGACCCATATTTCGACCTCTACCTTGAGCTTTACCTCACCGGCGTCAGAAACCGGTGCACTTGAGTTTGATTTCATTTCAACCAGCGGTAGTGGGTTTCCGGTAGAATTGCAAGTTATCTCAAAATCCATGCCATACTTGACGCTTATGGGAGATTTGAAATTGAAATGAACCATTGGTAGTTGTAGAATTGTAATGTCAAGGGATGATTGTAAAAGATCATTAACACAAGTAAATGTCCCATCGTGACTCATATCGACATCCTCAATCACTAATTGCGTCCCACTATTTTCAAAAAGCTTCTCGGAATTGAGAAACCACTTTGTACTAAACGGGTCTTATAAAGGGTTCTTAGTTGAGTTGCTTATAGTCTATATAAATTATAGGCCGCGATTTGAATTTGTAACAACTTCAAACTGAATAAACCGACACAGGGCGTGCAGTTAACCGTCAACTATTGCGCAATTTGCATCGTCACTGTTTTTCTAATATTTCGGTGGACGGTTAAATGCGCATACAGTGTATTTAATACGTACACCAATTTAGGTCCACCGAAATTGTAAAAATTGCCCGTTAACCGGGCACTAAAATTTTTCAAAAATTGGTCGGTTAACGGGTTTTCGGCCGGTTAAGGGATCAATGCGTAGTCGTTAAATAATGTTATCTCTGAATAAAATTTGGCTCAAAAGTGGCCGGTTAGAGGCGCATCCTTTGTACATCCTTGCGCTGTTCTGTTGTCATCCGTTATCATGGGGATATTTTCGGACAATTATAGAAAAAAATTGGGACGTTTCGGGACGAATGGGACGTTTCGGGTTCGGACGTTTCGGGTACGAGGACTGTACTACGTTTTTTATCCCGCAAGTTTTCCCCCTTCGCTGCGGTATCTTGCGATTTTTCCATGCTAAAGTTGCAACATAACAGCGCATGGGGGTGCAAGGAAAATGAATAAAACACGCCAAAAGACTGTTGAACAATTATGAACCCTCAGCTAACCCATGAACATCACAATTGAGTATCAGCCGGTCTCCACTTACAAAAATGGTTGTATCATTTGCCGACGAAAGTTTAACGTCGAAATTGGCGACAAGCTTAAAAGTCTGGCGACTTTCGCCAGCCTCGTTTCGAGCTATGCAGGTCGCCAGTGTATCATTAGCCAGTTCAAAGAATGATAACTGTGACCCCACAGTATCAAGAACTTGTTTAACCTCCAGTGACGCGTCAAATTCCCATTCGATTTCGAATTTTGAATTCGTCTGAGGCTTGCAGGTTATGTTAACCGTTCGACCATGAACAAAAGGAACCGCCACATCTTCCGGTAAAGTTGGCGGTTCAATAAATGTCAAAACGTATTTCTTGGATGTTTTAAACTCCTCATTTTGTGCCGTACAAATATACACGCCGGAATCTTCAATCTGGCCACTGTCAGCAAAGGTAGCAAACTTGAAAAAATATTTTTTACAGAATAAAAACATTTTCCTCGAAAAATGTGCTACGTAAGTTGATCGATATAAGAAAAAGTACCAAAAACTCGTAAAAAGTTTTTGGGTGGATTTCGGTTTAGTGGCTTTTTGGGAATTTTTCAAAATATTTCTGCAAGTGCCCGCGAGTGTACTATGTTTTTCCGATATTTAACTCTTAGGGAGTTTTAACTCTTAGGAGTTTTTGGGAACCCGTAGGAGGAAAATGCGTGTAAATAAACACGCACTTAAAAAATTCACATTAATTCGCAATAATTCAAAAAACTGGTAAAGCCAAGTTGTAGAGCTCGTCAAACTACGTCGATCTGACTATTCAGAAATTGATTTGGGCCACCAGGGCCCCCTAGAGCTGTTTGAAATCTCCAACCTACGCAAAAAATAACACCGTCAATCGAATTTGCTCGAAAAGTTGAGGGGGGGGGGTCACCAATACCCGTTTTGCCCTACGGGGCCTCAATATGCCTTAAATCGACGAAAAAAGCAAGTTGCGTGTCTAATTACACGCACTTCCCCCTAGGAGTTAAAAGTGCTCAGTCACTTGTATTTCAGTTTGTAACCCCTAACTTTGAATAATCATGGTTCCATTTCCATGGATTTGAACACGTTTCGACAATTCCACTTCCAAGTCATTTTGGTACCGTGCCCAAACGAATGTTGGTTCCNAGATTTAAAGCTTTATCTTGATTATAGGTTTCTCCAAAATCGTTTTTCTCCCAGATGGACGGGAAGAACATATTGTTTTTCTCCCAGATAAAAACGTGAATTATTTTTTTAATTTCAAAACCGTTGTCCGTTTCTTAATATCGTAATCCGTTCTTTTTTTATTTAGATTTAAAGTGAAAATGGGTAGCTAGCTACCCAATATGCGCATGACTGTTAAAAACAAATTTAACTAATTATGTCGATAAGCGGACAAGAAAATAGTAAAAAATATTCGTAGGTATCAATATAAAAATCAGGACCATATTTGACGCAATAATATTTTTCTCAAAAAAAGTGACCCTTATTTGGCGAAAGGACCCTTATTTGAGGGCCCTTATTTGGCGACCCCCTGTATTTAAAAGTGATTATTCACTTGTATTTCAGTTTGTTACCCCTAACTTTGAATAATCATGGTTCCATTTCCATGGATTTGAACACGTTTCGACAATTCCACTTCCAAGTCATTTTGGTACCGTGCCCAAACGAATGTTGGTTCCGGTTTACCCTGCGCATAGCAGTCAAATTCAAGATCTGTGCCCGTCGGAAATGTTGTCCGATTACGATAATGAACATTATCGATTTGCAATCCCGACAGGAAGTACTTTCCGTGTTTAACTTGTATGATCCGGCTTGTTCGTGACCCAAAATCATTCTCGCCGACGCACTTTACATAATCGAAAAGGAAGTCGCCCTGCATTATAATCGTGTTGTTCCGGATAAAGCTATCGGTTCCGTTTTGCGTCGCGATCCAGTAAACTGACGCATTTTGACTGCCAACGCAAACCACAGTAATTGGGTCACTATTAGGGTTCACAGAGTCCAGATAAAATTTTGTATCTTGTTAAATTGTAATTTTGTAAGAATCCGTTAAAAAAACTGTGTTTAAAATCGCCGTCACAATAAACGGTTTGAAAACATGTTTTAGAAAATTTGTTTAAAAACTGTTAAAAAAATTCTCAAAAAATAATGCAGTATTTTTTGGTCACGAAAATGTTTAAAAATAATGAAATTTTTTTTGTAAAAATAAATGTAAAAAAAAAAATGAAATAATTTTTTTGTAAATAAAAATAATTTTTGTAAAAAAAAATGCAATATTTTTTTGTAAAAAAAAATGTAAAAAAAAACAATGCAATATTTGTTTGTAAAAATAAATGTAAAAAAATAATGCAATATTTTTTTGTAAAAATAAATGTAAAACAAAATAATGCAACATTTTTTGTTGAAAAAATGTTAAAAAACAATGCAATATTTTTTTGTGAAAAAATTTTCTTCAAAAACATTTTGTCAAAAACTACGAGGTATGTTTTCAAATTTATAAATGTTATGAAATTATGATATTGTACGGCATCAAATGGCCTGAACTAAAAGTATTTTTTTTTATCATAAAAATTCAAGTCAAACTTTTTCCATTATATTGAAAATTCTGAAAGACGTGAAGCAAATTTATCGGCACTTGATGGAAGATACGCATTTTAGTATATCAATATGCTTTGAACTAAAAATTTTCAAAATGTTTACTTACTAATTTTGTGAACCCTAGTCCTATTTGGATACAAAACATACTCCCATTGTTCGGGTGTAATTTGGAGCGTAATCGGCATCTGGATATTAATGCGTACATGCGGGCTTTGTGCAACACCATAATTATTTTCCGCCCTGCAGTAATAAATATGGGAATCATTTACTAAAGACAAGGTTGAAAAATTACCCCTATTTTTGGTAACTTCAAATTGATTTTCAAAGTTTTCAGATTTAGCTGAAAATTGGCCAGTATGGTTTTCAGGCTTGTATAATTTAATGGTTTTAAAATTAAATAAATATCTTCAATATTTTTGTAATTACGAAAAAAGGGTTATTATCAAAACTTATGGTTAGAAAAAAAAAATTGCTACACCCAGGATTCGAACCCGGGATCGCTGCCGTGGCAGGCCATATATTACCAGTTAAATAACCGAGGCAGCGTCCGTTACTCGAACTCGTTAATACTTGTTGAAAACTTGAAAATTTTGTCACAAAGACGACAACCGCAAATAACACGCAGGAAAAATGTGTCAAAAAACAGTACGCAAAAATAATGTCTTTCAAAAATTATTTCAACCTTGACTGAAAGATTTTCTGATGTCAAAAACTGAGAATTGGAAATAGATGTGTTTTTGCCGTCCATAAACCAACTGTATTTGAGATTTGGTTTATTTGCGTGACATGTTAGATTAAAGGAACCTCCCAGTGCTATGTCCGTATTGCCGGTTATCTTCACATTGTTTGGCTTTGGTACAGAGAGGGCACGGTGGATGTTGGCGTAACTTACGTAGCTCTGTTCCGTATCATTGATGATAGCTTTCTGAAGAGTTGCACAATCTTGCATCATTTCAGGTAAGAATTTACGACAGGGTCAAAATGGGGAGAAATTCCGGTTAGGCTGTCCAAACGGAGTGGGGTACATAAATGGTACATAAATGGTCGCGAAACAAACCCGTTTATGAGTACTTTCGCGACCATGCCATTTGGTCGCGAATCGTTGTTAAAAAGATGGTTTCGCGACCGCATGGTCGCGAAAGTGCGTTTTGGGTGAGGTTTCGCGACCACGTGGTCGCGAAAGTACTCATAAACGGGGTTTTTTCGCGACCAAAAATGGTCGCGAAACTACCCTTCACCGTCCAAACTGATTTTCGAAAGTTGTCGTCAGAAATTTTTTCCTTTTTTGATGAAAGACGTATTTAACGTAATCAGAAAGGGAAGTTCCACTGACACAATCAAACTTTTTTTTTTAAAGTTAACCTTTTTTTTAAAGTTAAAATTCACTTAAGACAGCCGGTTAAAAAGTAATTTGAACTAAAAAAATAATTGAAAAATAATTTAAAAAAATGATTAAAAATGGATTTTAAAAATAATTAAAAAATTATTAAAAAATTATTAAAAAATTATTAAAAAAATATTAAAAAATTATTTAAAAATAATTAAAAATCAGTTTAAAAATAATTTGAAAATTATTAAAATTTTTTTATAAAATTATTAAAAAAAAAATTCAAACAATTAAAAAAATATTAAAAAATAATTTGAACTTACGTTCATAAACACACTTCTTTTTTCATAAATATGTGTGTTTTCTATTTTATGATTTCTTTAAATAAATTGTTTTAGACATGAGGTTAACAATTTTATACCAAAAACTTACCAGGGTTACTTTTGAACATTTTAAGTAGCACGTTTCAAAAAAAAAGATTTGTGAAGGAAACTGTGCAACTCTGACTTTGCATAAATAGAGTCCGGGCGTCCGCACAATTAATTTAGGGCTGGCTCCTAACACGCGCTGATTTATGGACCATTCAATGGCAAACTCAGACTTGCATAAAATTGACATTACTGGATTTGCACTTGGTAAACGCATAGTTGCATTTGATATGTCTTGGCTGTTGTAAAACAATTTTGGCGATCGTAGCCGCGGCCCTATAAAACAGGCGTTTTGATCTAACAAAAAATAATGTTCTAATTTCGCATTGAAACCGCCATGATCATTGAAGATGCAATTATTTGAATAATTCAACTCGCCTGCTGCATATCTTACAATGTATGATATATTGAGGTCTAAAAATTCCATGTTCTTTAAATGTATCATTTTAATTATGATGCATTATGGAAGTGTTGGTACAGTACCTACAGGCAATGCAGGCAATCAATGTTTCTCAAGGCCTAACAATGAGGGCGCTAGAGACTGGCGGCTCACAACACCTTTATTTTATTTTTCTACAGAGATTTTGACAACAAAAACAATACAAACAACAAAAATCTTGGTCTTTAAAAAAATATTTTCCGCTTTTGATATTTTTAAAATTTTTGTAATCGTAATTTCCATATGGAAATGAAAAAAATCTTTTTAATTCCGAATTTTCTGACATCGAATAAAAATAAATTTCCACAAAAAAAATTGTTAAAATATATAAAATCACAAATTTTTTTTATTTAGTTGAAAAGTATATTTTCTCAGGAATCCAAAAAAAAATATTGAGACTTCTTCATATAAGTATGTTAAAACGAAAACTGCGACCCAGAGAGAGAAAAAAAAGTTAAAAACATTTTTTTTTTGTTTTCAAATATTTTTACATATTTGTANCATAAATAGAGTCCGGGCGTCCGCACAATTAATTTAGGGCTGGCTCCTAACACGCGCTGATTTATGGACCATTCAATGGCAAACTCAGACTTGCATAAAATTGACATTACTGGATTTGCACTTGGTAAACGCATAGTTGCATTTGATATGTCTTGGCTGTTGTAAAACAATTTTGGCGATCGTAGCCGCGGCCCTATAAAACAGGCGTTTTGATCAAATAAAAAATAATGTTCTAATTTCGCATTGAAACCGCCATGATAATTAAAGATGCAATTATTTCAATAATTCAACTCGCTGCTGCATATCTTAGAATGTATGATAGGTCTAAAAATTCCATGTTCTTTAAATGTATCATTTTAACTATGATGCATTATGGAAGTGTTGGTACAGTACCCACAGAAAATGCAGGCAATCAATGTATCTCAAGGCCTGCAAATGAGGGCGCTAGAGACTGGCGGTTAGGATGAAAAAGCGCAGCCTGAATAGGCCGAATACAGAAAAGGGAGAAACCTGAAAAAGGGCGAATTCAGCCTTTTGAGGTTTAATCCTATTAATTTTTAGCCCTTTTCTGTATTCACCCTTTTGAGGTTTCCGATCTGAAAAGGGTGATACCCAAAATGGGCGAAAAGGGAAATTTCCCTTTTTGAGACTATCTGTTATTTGTCATTTAACGAGAAAATACCATATTTTTTGCGCTTTCATGGTGCACCCTTTTTCAGTTTTTTGCCTTTTTTGTCCTGTGCCGCCATTTTCACCCTTTTCAGCCTTTTGCCCTTTTCCCTTTTCGGCCAAAACTGGCAGACGAAAAGCGATAGCGATTTCATTCGTTTTGTATCGTTTGTCAAAAGTAAAATAGCGAAACTATCAAATATTTATATTTTTCTAAAAACTTGTTCGCTCAATCAAAAATGGCGAACAAACGTTATAATACTCAGCGTCTCCTATAGATCTCGGCGTTTTTTCTGTCGCATTTTCGAGACGGGAATATTCCAGTTTTTTCCGCACGGAAAACAAAATTGTACTTTTAAGGCTCACCTACGTATATGGTATATGATGCAATTTGACACGTAAATCAAAATTTTGAAAAAAACTATAAAAAATAAGCACACTTAGCGCTAGGGAACACTTTTCACCGTGATCACCGTGATCGGGTTTAAGAAATGCTCGCTAGCGCCTAAAGGTATGCCCTCTTTCGTATTTCAATTTCAAATTCCCGACCTACGGTGCACCGCGGTGTATGACAACTTAATGGCGTATCTGTTGTCTTAAAAATAATAACTCGGATGTGAAAATACATCATTTGTTTTATGATGCATTTTGAAATGATGAACTTGGAATGACAGAAATATGAATCGCAATTTGATTGTTTATTTAAACATTTTTCGTTTATTTTAAACATTTGAAGTGTTTTTAACCTAAATTTTGGCACGACAATTGTTCTAAGCGCATCAGCTGTGACCTGTTGCGTAATTATAAGACAAATTGTTGCAATAAAATTAAAAATCATAGCAATATTTAAAGTTTTTACAAGCGCACTATTTTTTGTTGGATAAAAAACGAAATTTCAGAAGAAAAAAATATATACCGGGAATCCCGGTCCGGGCTATCTCGAAAAAATTTCCGCTTGGAGCGATATAAGTTACAAAGCATAATTAGAAAGTAGTAGGTTCTAGTATTTTGATCATACAAAGAGGAAAATTGGTTACTTTATATTTTTATAACGGAGGTTAATGGTTCCCTATTTCGTAAATTTTCGAGTTTTATTCAAGTAAAAATAGAGCTAAGGGGGCCCTTTGTGGGTTACCCGTTTTTGCTTTTGGCAGCGCGGTCTTTCAAAGAAACGTTTTTTTTCCAGGAAAAAATTATCAAAAGAAAAGTTTTTTTCGGGTATTTTGTCTTTTTTGGAGAAAGTGTTTATCGAAGAAAGCAGATTTTATATTTAATTATTATGAATATTTGGGCTCTCATGTACCAAAAAACGTTTTATGAAAAATAAATTTGTTGGTAAAATTATTCGAAATTTTCTTCCAAAAACGTTTTCTTCGAAAAACCGTGGTGCCCTGTTTTTGTTACATTTAGAAAAGAGGTCATAAGTCTAAGAGTGAGGCAGCTCAAATAAATTAATATTTATACAAGAACATTGAACTTCTGCTACTCTAATTACAGACAGAAGTATCTGGAAGAAAAAAATGATGAAGTAATATGTGAGAGTATAGTTGTTGTTTTTTTGGAATTAAGACGAAATTACTGATGATAAATGAGCCCAAGTACAATAAAAGTATAATTTACAAAGACCTTTGCTGTATTTCTAATTGTGGGTTGATAAAATTCCAGTGGGCCAATTTTAACCAATAGAGGGCCGCCTTGCTTTCAGCAGGCCACCTCGGTATATTTCTAGTAATAAGGATGTTCAGGTAAACTAATGTGTTTTGAAGCTGAAAACAAACCGGTCATATTACCTCCCACGCAATTAGTAATATTTTTACTATATTATAATATAGTAATAAGATTACTAATTGCGTGGGAGGTAATATGACCGATTTGCTTTCAGCTTAAAAACCCTTTATTTAGACTTCAAAAATGGCATTGGTTTATTTCAAGGGAATTTTAAGGGCAATTAGATCAAATTAGATTATTTCTACAGAGACCATAATATGGACCCATGGTAGTTTAGTTTTAATGACTTGTTTATGGTCAAAGCGAAGTTGTAAGATTACGTTTTATTGTACGTATTTTTTTTATCAAGGTCATTTAAACATTTCTAATTTTTTTTTATAAAATACAGTAATTACTAAAAATTACTGTATCGGCTATGTGTGCGTATGTATAAATGTTCATGGGATAAAATGAATGAATATTACGTTCTCAAATGATGATATTCTTCTTTACCTCGGTTGACATATACGTGCACAGACACATCGTCCGTGGCATAAATATTCGATCCAATGCTAAAAAAAGATAATTTAGTAAATCATTGGCAAAGTAACCGTTCCAATCTGTACAAAACACAATTTAAATAACGCGAAATCATTTTTTAAAGAATAAAGTGATGTGGAAAGTTGGAATGTACCGTGGATTCGCGCTGAAAGTGTCGCGCAAGGAGTATTTTTTTATACGGTATAAAATTTTTTTTTATACGGTATATAAATTATATCAGATCCATATTGTATTCAAAAACTATTTTATAAGTCGTAATTCTACTTTTTACTGAATCAATCGGTGCCAAAATAAGAGATACATTCAAATCGACAAATCGATGAACACGGGAGGATTGGCATGCAGTATGGGGTAAAATAACGTGTTTCTCGCTTTCTCAAATTTTGTATTCTAGTAGGCTTAAAAACTAAAAAAGCGAGAAGCGCGTTATTATACCTGATACTGTAGTCTATGCTGCATAAAATGTATACCCCACTTATTCGCCCCAATAATTGCGCTTATTATAATTTTTTGGTCTTACCATGTGTATTTTCCGCTATGACTGGGCTTTATGTTCTTGAGAACTAAAAGGCCCCTTTCATTGGTGGTTGTGTATGGCGGAAGTACCTCGTCTCCTTCTCGGAACCATGTTAAAACATGATTGTGCTAAAAATAGTTTTTTACTATAGTTTCGTGCAGCAGTGCCATATGGCACTGTCAGGAGCGCAACAGGAGAGCGCGGGTCTTCAGTTATTGGAAGTAGTATTACAAGCCACGCGGTGAGTGATCTGCGTGGCTAAAGGACGCTAGCCAATAGGAGGCGCCTATAAAAAATCATGAGCTAAGAGGCGTGGCTTGTAATTCAGTAACAGACCCGCCGCGCCCACGGCGCTGGGGTATGTAAATGCTTATTACATTATTTTAGTTTAATGATGTAAACAAAAAAAAAATGTTACCTTTGAATACGCAGAGCATTTTAGTCTGACCGTATCGCCCATATTAACCGAGACTTTTTCGATGTTGTCATTGATATAAACTTTGAAAATCGGCTCCGTCTTCATCATTACATCCGGCGTTTTTGGTCGCTCATAATATCGCCTCGAGTAGTCCGTTCCTGAAAAAAAAAAATATATGAAAATCAGATTTGGATTTAAAATTTAAATCAGATTGGGACGAGAATTATAAAAAAAGACATACTTTGTGGGGTATACGCTCGTGATCGGTGTTTTGTAGGTCTTCGTTGTTCCACAGGTTTAACCGGTTCTTTCCGGACAGGAGACGTTTTCAATGTTCTTTCTGGGATATCATTATCTTTTTTCTCTGAGCATCCAGCCGCTATTGATTGCAATATGTTTTCGACCAAAAGATCAAGAGCTAAAAATAATTTATTTTAACTCTCAGGGGAAGGACTTTTTGATAACCCCTAGGGGGCAATAGTGTGGTATACACACACTTAAAAATTCACAATAATTCGTAATAATTCTGGTAAAACTGGTAAAACCAAGTTGTAGAGCTCGTCAAACTACGTCGATCTGACTATTAAGAAATTGATTTGGGCCACCAGGGCCTCCTAGAGAGCTGTTTGAAATATCCAACCTACGGAAAAAATACCTCCAATGGAATTTTCTCGAAAAGTTGAGGGGGTCAGCAATACCAATTCTGCATTACGGGGCCTCCTTATGCCTTAAATCGACGAAAAACCAAGTCGTGCGCATATATGCACATACTTCCCCTGCGAGTTAATAAAACAAATTCTTAGAAGTTTTGTCGGATAAAACTTTGTGGGAATCAAACATTATTTTGAAAAAAAATTTACCATCAAAATCTTTAACATGGATGGATCGTCCTTTGGTTGAAAGCGATCGCAATTCCTCGTCTTTAACATATGCGCCGACGCCTACGCCGACCATGTAGTTAAATTTTGACTGAATATGGCTTAGGACTGATCGTTGAATTGTCTGCCGCGAACCGCCATCAGTAAACGTGATTAAAGCTTTCATAGAATCTTCACGCAATCTGAATGATATAATTATAATTTACGTTCGAAGAATCCAAATAAAAACCACCTGACGGGTTATCTCAGAGATCCAAAAGTTCTGTTTTTTCGCAAAACTTGAAAATTTGAGAACAAAACGCCAATAGAGCAAAAAAAAAAACGCAAGAACACTGTTCTGGGGCATTTTCCCATCACGAGATAAAACAGAATGACCATTTATAACGTTTTTTCGTTCTATCTTGAAAACGTTCAAAAATGCCTTCTCGGCGTTTTTTATCGCAAGACCGCTGCAGAACGCGTTCGAACCGTCAAGAACGTCAGAACGAAAAAAATGTTAATAGGTCCCGTTATCTTACCAAGATTGGAGCGCTGGCTGGACGTTATTTAATTCACTATTCAACAAACTTTGAAAATTCTTACCTTGGTAAAACCGAATTGGAAACATATCGCAACGCAGTAAACGTATTTGTACCCATTGCCATTTGCTCAATATCGCTAACTAGCGAGGTAAAACGCGTGGAATCATCTTGAAACTTTTGCTCGACTTCGGTCTTTACCTTATCACTGTATTGTACGACCAGGGCGAGTGTTTCGCGGTTCATTTTGTTTGGTTCCAGAGTAGAAATCATTTTATTAATCCACGATTTAATTTTCTCAAATCCACTGACCGTAATCGAATCCGAACCGTCAATGAGGAAAACGAGGTCAAGGTTCAAATCGCGGCAAAAACTTTTCACATCATCCGTATTACACGGTAACTTGGAACGTCGAATGCAATCGCCACTTCCAATCTTTTCATACCCAGACCGACATTGGTCGCATTTTCGACCAGTAGATGCGCCAGAACATCCCTTTCAAATGAATTATTTTGTTTCTGGGCTATTTTAGATAAGATTTTTGTCCATATTTTTGAGTTTCTCGGAAAATTCGGATGTACTTGAGTTTCTCGAGTAACTCGGGCGTATTTGAGTTTCATCAAAATACACCCCAGTTTCTTGAGAAACTCAAATACACCTAATTTTTGCAAAAAACTCGGGTGTATTTTGATGGGAACTCAAATACACCCGAGTTTCTCGGAAAACTCAAATACACTCAAGTTTCTCGAGAAACTCAAATACACCCAAGTTGATCCGATCACTTTTGTTCAGCACATAAAATTCTTATAAAAATTCACTTACGATGCAGACGCCGGTATGCTTGTTACACCGACTTGCTTTATTATTGCAGTCGCATTTTACGCACTGACCAAGGTAAAAACCAGCCTTTCGGTAATAGCCATCGGAACATTCTTCACATGATGATCCTAAATTCAGGTTAACAAAGGGTATGTACGGTCCTTCAACAAATTTGTTGACATAAGTTTTTTTCATCTGAATTGTCACACGTTTTTTGTGCATCCGCGACGTGCACTAGTTTAAAATGCAAACCTTCATAACCAGTTGGACACTGGCAGGTTTCAACTGTTGACACGGGACTTCCGGTGACGGTATTAGCGGCCTTGTCAAATTGAACGCGCGAGAGGCTGACTCGGGTCGCGTCAGAATTGTAGCGCGCGCGAATCGAAACCGTTTTACATCGCGCCAAGACCATCATGAAGCGTTCGCGCGTAACCGGCTTATTATTATGCTGCATCCATGTGTTTTCATGCAACTCAATCGCCGACTGCTCGCCCGATCGCGGAATATTTTCACAGCGCGAAAAGTACGTTGACCCCTCGCCCCGAATCGACGCACAAATGAAGACATTTTCCTGATGGCGGCCGTCATGACCGACCACATAACGAATGGACGCCCCATAGGACATGACCAAATTGCCACCAAATTCCTCGCACGGGATCGTCCAAAAAATTTCATTTCGAGACGCGGAACGAGAGGGATCAGACGTGACGCAACCGACGCCGCATGACTCAACGCGATTATCGGACAACCTGCCCCATTTATCGGTGAGTTGCACGGCAGATAATGTTTGAACTTGGTTTGTTTTCCACGTCAAGCCATCGAATTTACATGTGTCACTGCGGCCCATGCAGAAACAAGGCATAGAGACGGGAGCTGACGGGTTTTCGTGACAGTTGGGACTCTAAACAATATCCATAAGATGCGTTTTTTATACAGTACAATATTCCATCGTAAACCTTCTTGTGAAATTATTGAAAAGATATTTCGCAACGCTCTATGATGGACGCATGCAACTTATTCGAAATTGTATGAAATTGTTCAGTAGTTTTGGTGATCGAAATCAAATTGAGAAGTCAAAAAGGCGAAAAATTGAGCTAACACAAAATAGAGGGAGATTGTTAAAAATCTGTGTTATGCTAAATTGTTCGCCCATTTTTCTACATTTTTTAACGTTTCAAAAGCATTAATTCTTGCAAAACAAATTTTTTTGAAAATTTTAATTAATCGTGTACCAATTTTCACAAAAGATAAATAGTGAATTTAAACATATGGAATTACAAGTCGGTATTGAAGTTAATCACATTCACACACACACACACACGTATTAAATCAAATATGCATAAAAATAAAACCTTTCTGGATCCGCAAGGTCTTTTGCTTTCGCAATTGCTACTTTGCCTCTGTTGTAAATGTTAAATATAAATAAGACTATTTGGATGCGGATATCTCACGAGTATTTTTGGTGTTCCATCTTCGAGCAATAGGAAAGTTTAAAATAAGCCAAACTAAACCAAAAACGTTTTTCGTAGATTTATTTGATAATTTGTCGGTCTCCCTTAACAAATGTACCGAAAAATAAAATTCGTAAAACCGGCTTGTTCCAAAAACACGTAAATTTCTCTTCAAAAAACCATTTCTCTGAAAGACGGCGGTGCCAAATAAAGGAGGGTAGGCATTATTTGGTTTGAACTTTATATTCAAATTTTTTTACTCGTGAGTTATAACGCATCCGCTATTTATGACTCAAACCTTGCAAACGCCAGTAAAATCGTCACATTCGTTTTTGGCGTCGCCACATTGGCACTTTTTGCAGCGTCCGACGCCCGGCCCTTCAACTCGATAATATCCGACGGCGCACTCTTCACAACTGAGACCACGGAAACCGACCGGACATTCGCATTTTTCAACTGATGTCGCCCTTTCGCCGGTTGCCGCTGTACCGTTTGCGTAATCAACTGCCAAACGGGACAATGTTGAGTAAGTCGTACGGCCTGAACACGCACGAATCAAAATCGAATCGATTTTCGCCAGAGTCGTCATTATTTCATTGCGAGTCGAGGGCTGCCCGTTTGTCATCCAACCATGCTCTTCGGCAAATTTGGCACTATAGTCGATTGATGTCGGGTCAATATTTGAGTACTGAAGTTAGGCTGTTCAAAGTGAATTAAAAATTGGCCATAGACAATTACATTATTGATATTTTTAAATCGGACTTGTTGGCACAATCAAGAAAAATGGACGTTATGAATTAACCGCCTTTTTCTCATTTTATTTGTATAAAAACAGACGCGTGTAACTTTCCGTTTATTTTAGCGATCAGTTATTCGCCATAAATCGAGTGCGCTTTAAGATAAGCGGACAGTCGCACGCGTCCCTTAAAAATACAATGAGTAAAAACCGGACACTTCATACCGTGTCTCAAAATTATACCGGTAGTTTTGTGACCGGTAGTTAACTCAAAAATCATATTGGACAGCCTAGCTGAAGTGTTTTGCCATTTCCACGAATGATAACATCCGCATGAATCGGATTGCGTCGTTCACCATCAATAATTGACGTAAAACTCAATTTACCGCCATAATACCGCAACTTATTACCCAGGAATCGATCGGGTAAGTACCAATAGCATTCCGTCTCTCCTGCTTTTTGTGAACGCACTTCCACATGAGTTCCGCGGTTACTATATGCTTGATTGAGAACGGCAGGGGCGATTTGGTCAAACGAGTTTGTCTTTGGATTTGGGCGTACCAAAACAAATGAGTCGGATTCAGATGGTGTCAACTAAAATTAAACTATAAAAACATACAACCCTTATCTTAACAGCAGTTATCTTAACAAAATTGGGTTGTTTTAACACTTTTTGGACCGAAATGTATAACGATTTCCAATAATCTTACAAAATGCCCTACCAAATTAGCTGAACAAAATTCAATTATCATAACACTTTTTCAGCAAAACAGTCGGTAAGATAACTAGTAAGGTGGTATGTTTCCATCTTGTTATTGAAATGGAGTTGCGTCCGTCTGTACCACTTTTTTCGCCTGGAAAATAGAAAAGAAACACTTTTTTGAAAACCAGCAGTACCTCTTTTATAATTTCACCGTGGTTTTTCGACTAAATCGTTTTTTGTAGAAATTTTAATGTCTTTCCCCAAAAAGTAATTCAGAGGATATTTTTCATGGAACTTTGACCTTTTATTTTAAATAGATCCTTGAAGTTTTTTAGTTTTGTATTTCAAAAATGTTTTCACAGAAAATTACTTTACCTTGGAGTATTTGAAATTGCTTGAATCGCAATTTTCTGACACCAAATTGCACCAGCAATTGAGGCATCCGCCCGGGTGATCCATTTTTGGTCCATCAAATGAATCGTACTGGCATTGTTCACAAAGGGCACCATTCGAGTGTTCTTTACAGTTACATTTTCCTCGGGCATCGTGTGTTTTGGTACCCGGCGTAAAACAGTTGGTTGGAGCATCCGGCCCACCCAAATCCGGTTCCTCGGTCACTTCATCTCGTTCTGGAGCAAAAGTCTCTTGCTCGGTTGTCGTTGTTGTTGTCGTCATTGTTGTCGTGGATGCTGGTGTTGTTGTTCGGATACATTTTCCGTTTGTGTCCATTTCGAAACCGTTTTGACAATTAGCGCAGAATGGCCCGGTCAGTTCGGGTGGACAATGACATTGTGGTCGACCGTGAGTTCGTGTGCATGGACTAAAGTTTAGATTGTATATTCAAGTTTAAACATTTCAGTTTTGCAAATCAGGCTGTGCCCCTTTTTAGAGGCCCTGTTACTAGTTACGCGGAGCTGAAATTTATGAAAAAAAAATATGAAATAATGATGACTCACGCTCCATTGCAAGGGCATGGTTTACAAGACCCATCAACGTCTTCATAATACTTTTCTGCGCACTGCTCACAGCTTGGCCCGACATACTCCTCGGGACACGAACACTGCTCCACAAAGCTCTCGCCATGTTCTTGATCGAGTCGCTCAATTGAAATGTGGCTGATTGAGGTCTCGTGCATATTTTCATCATACGTTGTGCGAATGTATACGCCGGAAATGTCCTTGAGAACCTTCATAAAAGTGTCCCGGTCAATCTGGTCATTATTACTATTTCGCCAACTATTTTCGCGCAAAACAACGCGCACATTTTTTGCCGTGTTTGGTCGCGAAGGCGTCGGTAATTTGTACGAAATTGTGTTTCTAGGGCCCACAATAACCACATCGGCCATTGTGACCGGACGCGGCGAGTAGCGGGTTTTATATTCAACCGTGTACTCAAGTGTACCCCCATAAGTGTTCAGCTGATTACCGAGGAAGGATTTCGGTAGGACCCAGTAATTGGCAGCGGTGAGAAAACGCTTTGAAAGGTCGATTAGGGTGACAGTATTACTGCCGTATTGCATCTGTTCCGCTTTTGGCTGCATTGGTGCATTGTATGATAAAATTGGATGAACCGCAATATCTCTTAAATTTGTCAATGGGCGCTTTAAAAAGGATGAAAATCTGAGCAAAAAGCGATAAAATGAAATTTATAATACTTTTTTACCAGCATTAAGGAAGTACAGTACTCAGTTTCTTGAGTGGCGCGTTATTTGAAACTCCAGTGCGGCAGTTAAGGGACTGAGGACTGTACTCAAAATAGCAATCTTTTACACCACCTGCGCCGTTATCGGGTCACCCTTTATCGGATCAAAACCCGTTATCGGGTCAAAATTCCTCCTCAAAATGTTGACCCGATAACGGCGCAGGTGGTGTATTTTAATTTTGTCTGATCGGGCGACTCTTGAAAATGTAGGACGGGCCGTCCTGGACGGCCAAAATTGATATTTTCTGCTTAACTCTACTTAGCCGTCGCTGTGGCATAATTCTCCTTAACCAAACGGCATATTTATAGTCTGTTCGGCTAAGGAGAGTTAAGCTAAATTTTTTTTTTATTCTTGCGTAATAAAATTTTTTTTCTCAAGTTCGATTTTACGGGATGTTTTTAGCTACTTCATAAAAAATTTTCTCCTTAGCTTTGAGTATTGATTCTGCATTTGGTCACAGGCCATCGAACGGCCTGCACACCAACAATCCGTGCACGAGTTGTCCGGCGCCTTGAAGGTGCCAGTCGGACAGGGCTTATTTGATTCTGGCGGGGTCACAAAGAGGACAGCGTCCGGTATGGCCAGTTGATTGCCACGGCTATTCATGGCCTCGCACGTGTAGGCGCCCTGATCCTCTGGCTTAACATTTTGTATGTGCAGTTGACCCTTGCCATGTGCTGAATTCTGTTTACATCGCGGCTCTTGGCACGGGTGGCCCCAATTCTTGCGCCACGATATGACAGGTACTGGATTACCAACAGCTTCGCACTCAAAAACGACATCTGAACCCAATGATGCGTGCACTTACGGTTAGGCTGTACAAAATCAAAATCGAAGGTTAGCTAGACTAGAACCTATAAAACGGAAACATCTATCGATAGTTTTGTTTTTATTAACTCCCAGGGGGAAGTGCGTGTATGTAGACACGCAACTTGTTTTTTCGCCGATTTAAGGCATATGGAGGCCCTGTAGGGCAATGGAGGCAATGGAGGCATATGGAGGCCCTGTAGGGCAAAACTTTTCGAGAAAATTCGATTGGCGGTGTTTTTTTGCGTAGGTTGGATATTTCAAACAGCTCTCTAGGGCGCCCTGGTGGCCCAGATCAATTTCTGAATAATCAGATCGACGTAGTTTGACGAGCTCTACTACTTGGCTTTTACCAAATAAGGTAAATTAATGAAAACTTATGTAAAATCTACCCCACCAGGTGGGGCCCACCTTGTTTTACCAAATATTACTTCAAAAATCGTTTAAATTGTTTTGCATAGAAATATTACTTGTACATATTACTTGTATTGAAAAAACGAAACTTAACCCTAAACCGTGCGATATCCGAATATTTGAGCGCAAAATTGGTCATATGATTCAAAATTATCGATTACACGATTTAGAGTTTACCAGAATTGGTCAAAAAAGATAAACAAATTAAGCTGTTCCGTTTGGACAGCCTACTTCCGGGTTTGGCGGTACGGTGACGGATGGTTTGGAACAATCACGTTCGTCGGACTCATTATCGCAATCCGCCTCGCCATCACATTGGTAACTCTTATTAATGCATTTACCGTTTCCACAATGAAATTCGGTCGCCTTGCAAATGGAGGGGGTGTAAGAATCGCAGTCAGCTTCATCTGATCCGTCCGCGCAGTCCTTGTCGCCATCACAGAGCCATATCTTTGACCCACAGTCACCGGTGCCGCAGCGGAATTCATTTGGCTCGCATGTGTCCCGATCCGGATTGGAAGATTCGCAACCCCACTCATCGGACCCATCACTGCAATGTTTGATGCCATCGCAAGCCTACAGAAAAAACATTTTAATATTATATTAATTTAAACGCGAAGAATACTTATATGATTATTAGAAAAAAAGAGGCCAATAAATACTTTTAACGCGACAAAAAACTTTTAACGCGGCAAAATACTTCTAACGCGACAAAATACTTTTAACGCGACAAAATACTTTTAGCACGACAAAATACTTTTAACCCAACAAAAAACTTTTAACGCGACAAAATATTTTTAACACGATAAAATACTTTTAACGCGACAAAATACTTTTAACGCGACAAAATACTTTTAACACGACAAAATACTTTTAACGCGACAAAAAAACTTTTAACGCGGCAAAAGACTTCTAACGCGACAAAATACTTTCAACACGACAAAATACTTTTAACGCAACAAAAACACTTTTAACGCGACAAAATACTTTTAACGCGATAAAATACTTTTAACGCGACAAAATACTTTTAACGCGACAAAATTTTTTCACGCGACAAAATACTTTTAATCAATTTTATGTATGTAGTCCCTACCTGATTTTTGTCTATACATTGATTACCCGTATGGCATCGATGTTCCGTATAAGGGTCACAAAATGGCCGCGAGTTGTCTGATACTTTCGGAGTAGTTCTTTTAGTTGTAAATATCTGTCTTGTGGTTGTTGTTGACATTTCGGTTGTTGTTGTTCTTTCTGTCGTTGTCCGCCGTTCGGTAGTTGTACGTTCCGTAGTTGTAGTAGTAGTTGTTGTTGTCGTTCTTTTAGTTGTTGATTTTTGTGTATAAGTGTGCAACGGAATTATAGTTGCCGGTACATCACA
>SCLG01000513.1:73886-102690 GCA_004367875.1 Oikopleura albicans | reverse complement strand
GTTTATCAAATCATGTAGTATAGCTACGTTTTCTTAAGTATATTTACGCGATTAGGCAAATACAACACAATGTGCACCGTTAACTGGCTACACTAAGTTTTCAAGAGGCCGGTTAACGGCTCAATGTGTAGTCGTTAAGTGATGCTATTTCTGAAAAAAAATTGTTTCCAAAAGTGGTCGGTTTAAGGCTTTTTGGCCGGTTAACGGCTCATACGGTGTATAGAATCATACCAAATTTTACACCACCTAACAATTATCTTACGACCAGATATCTTACCAAAAATTGGTTAGAACTCTGATTAAAAAGTCTGCTACCGCTCAAACATATGATTTGTATTTACATTAATCATTTTTTTGAAAATCAATAAAATGTTCTAACGAAAAATAATAATTAAATACCCAGGTTGAAAAGGCGACAAATGAAAGACAAAGATAGACTTTGCTCAAGTGCGTTGTTCACTCCCCAAACACAAAAGTCATTTAAATCATATGAGGAGAGGACGCAGCCCAATCAGAGGTGCGCTATTAACCCACGCTCATCGGTGCTTAGGGTGCGAACACAAAACCATGAAAAAACAGAACATAACTTACTTTTCTAACTTAAACATATTATATTTTTTTTTAATTTATACTTTAATTGTATATTTTAAGTTTTATTAAAAAAAAAACTATTAAAAACTGACAAACAGAAAACTAAAAAGAATGGAGACTGTACGTGCTTATTGACTCTCGTAATGTTTTTTTGGGGTAATCACTGAATCAAAATTATAATCAAATTATACACGATGCATATCATTTTATTTCATTATTTAACCCTTGCGCAACATTTAAATTAAATGAATTATTACAATGAATAAAAGTTTAAGTAGATTTGGAATGCCGGGTTAATATTTGTGTGAAAATAGTGCCAAGGGTAATGATTCGAATAGGGTAGCTACAGCAGTATTATTTATGAAATAACTTTGTTCCATTAATGCTGAGAGCATCGCCATTCACAGTATGGCATACTATTAAGTCATAAATGAAATTGCGCCTAACAAGTACAAATTAATATTCAGCTTTGAGCATGTAAAGTTGCTACAAAGTCCTTATCTGGTTAGAAGTCGGCCTAGATTAAATGAGCAAATTGGGACGTCTTTTTTTTTCTTTGCAGCCGCAAGAAATATTTGCGCCCAACGCACATTATGTGAGCAGTTTCAGTGCTAGAATAAAGTCTATTTTTGGATTTTGTTCTAAAGATGATCGCGCAAGTTTTGTAGAACATGACCAATTTATTGCAACATTCCTTTAGTNGAAATGGGCAAAACGCTAGACCGTCATAAATGAGAAAATTAGGGTGGTTACCACTCTTAAGGATCGCGGTCTCTCGACTAGGATGTTTCCAGCGCATTGGTGTTAAATTAGGAATATTACGTAATCGCCTTGATTGGAGTCACGTGGAACTTCAAGCAAAATTGACATCGCTAGAACAAAAAAATAATCACTGACGTCAAAAAACTTTTCAGGTAAGACAATTATTTTAACAATGAGAGAAATATTGATGGTTTTGAGATATGTTTAGGATCCTACATCGCGATGTGCACTTCTCACGAAAATTTGAACAGTGAGGTCGGGTTATAAGGTCAAGTCATCTTTTTTCCACGTAGGTCAAGTCATTCTTCAAGATAAATCATGTCTTTTTGCACTTTTTTTGGGTGTAAATTTAGAACGAGACGGGTATAAAACACGGGTAATAATTTTTTTATAGAAATCATGTCTTTTTCACAGTTTTTTGGGTGAAGACCTCCCAGCTCACCAGAAATTATATCTTTTTGGACTTTTTTGTGCACTAAGGTCAAGTCATTTTTGTGGACTGTATTATGGTCAAGTCATTTTTTTGTTTTGACTTTATAACCAGAACCCCTGTTAATACCTTTCGATGTGCAATTTTTTCAGGCTGTTAAACAGCCGCTGTTTCAAAAAATATTCTCGATATTCACTACAGTCCTTACTCATTTATCCGAGGATTGCTCCTTTTTTATTATTATTTTGGCTCACAAACAACTTCTGGCAAACAGGTCATAAATTGACCGAAATAATTCGTAGCTTATTTTGTCCTAGCAATTTTTAAGCATAAAATTTTATAAAATTGACTTTTCTGCGAGGAAAAAATTGAATTCTCTGAAACTCACATATATAATGCAGTTTGATGCGAAGATTACGTTTGTGAAATACAAAATTTGAAAGTGGAGACACGTTTTGGTGCTAGAGAGCATTTTTGCAAAATTTTGGTGTATTTTTCAAAAAGTATACAAAAGAGAAGTTTGCGACTGTGGAAGAAAATAGATGCGTTGTAAAGTTTTTTGTTTCCGTTTGTATACAACTGGTCATATGTGACACATATGATATGTCCCCTTAATCCTAAATAATTATTATTTAATAATAGTAATAATTTTTATTCGACGTGCAAAGGAAATTTTCAATTGAAAATAGTGCACGGAATTGTGGAGAATTGCGCGCGCTTATTGGTCGGTTCGATTATCACGTGCCGTTTGTGAAATCGATCGTATATTTTTTTTCTTTCTCAAAAAATAGAATTTATTTATTTAGCGTTATTTAGCTCTAAAGAGAAAGCATATAGCAAATATAAGTGTTTTATTCTTTAGACTGCGTTTTAATTTGAAGATTTTGGTCCAAAAATCATAAAAAAAAAATGAACGACGAACAAATGGATATATTGACATATCCGAGTGGGGAAATTCCCACCATGGAGATACCCCAGCTAGCGGTTGGAAAAACTATAAATGATATAAATATTTCGAAATGGTGTGGTAATAATCCTGGGTTAAACAAGGCTTGGGTTTATGATACAAAGTTTTAGTTCATAAATAGTTATGGGTAAAGTATCGTATATTTCTCAATTTCACAGTGTGAAGTTTACACCGAACAAAAATAAAAAAAATTAATTTTTGAAAAAATTATGCTCCTTATCGTTATCGCCGATAACTTATCGGTAATACACAGGGTGCGCCGTTATGTTTCATAAAAAATGTAAATTAGAAAAATAGTGATACATCAATAATACTATACACAGGGTGCGCCGATATGTTCCATAAAAAAAGTAAATTAGAAAAATATTGAAACATGAATTATACTATACACAACATAGTTATAACAACATAACATAATAAAACACGTTGCACCCCCTTGAGACCTTCTAGGGTTTTTTCTGAAGCCGTCGTGAGTGCTAGAGAACTGAAATTGTGTGTGTAGGTTCCTTACACTCCAAGGAACAAACCTACCGCAAATGTTTTTCAAATTCCATAAAATATGGGTTTTATGGGGTTTTTAACTTTTTTTAAGGATTTGCCCCTTAAAATTGATTGGTTATATGAATTTACACGAGAATAATGTTTTTAGGGTGATTTTGGCCGTAGAATTCGATCGTATAATCTGATTTTTGAAAAAACCATCTGTTTTTTTTGTTTTCGTGAAAATAATCGGCAAAAATCGTTTGGGGGGTTTTCGGGGACGTAGAACCCGAATTTGATGTTAGTTTTTCAAAATGAGACATATATAACCGGTAATTACCGTTTTTTTTCTAAAATAAATCCAAAATTACCGGTTTTTATGTGAAATAGGGTAATTTGGGGGCAGAGAACACGAATCTGATCCTATTTTTTACTAAATTATGTGATATTGACCGGTAATTACCGGTTTTTTTTCTAAAATAAATTCAAAATGTTTGGTATAAATCACTCAAAATTACCGGTTTCGACTGGTTCTAGACTAAATCGGGGCCAGAGATTCCGAATCTGAACATACTTTCACAGAGCAACCGATCATTGTCGGGTGAATACCGTTTTTTTTTGGTATAAATCACCCAAAACTACCGGTTTCAACTGGTTAAAGACTAAATCGGGGCCAGAGCAGCCCCGTTAACCGGGCTGAGTATGCGAATATAACCATTATTATGATATAGCAGCCGGCGAAGCGGGGCTGAGTATGCGAATATAACCAGTCCAAAGACAGAGCAGCCCCGCAAAGCGGGGCTGAGTATGCGCGTGTAACCAGTCTCATTATCGGACAGTGATCGGTTGGTTTGTGAAAGTAAGTTCAGATTCGGAATCTCTGGCCCCGATTTAGTCTAGAATCAGTCGAAACGGGTAATTTTGGGTTGTTATGGGATTGGTTATACGCGCATATTCAGCCCCGCTTCAGGGGGCTGCTTTGTCATGGGACTGGTTGCACGCGCATACTCAGCCCCGCTTCGCGGGGCTGCTCTGTCATGGGACTGGTTACACGCGCATACTCAGCCCCGCTTCGCGGGGCTGCTCTGTCATGGGACTGGTTATACCTGCATACTCAGACCGCATCAGGGGGCTGCTGTATCATGAGAATGGTTATACGGGCATACGTAATGGGATACACGGCCGTAATGGGATAAACGGCCGTAATGGGAGCGCCCGTAATGGGAGTAAGGACTGTATTCAAAGCTAAAACAAATATATTTTTACCTCAAAATTTTGAAGATTTTTTCCAAAAATATGAAATTTTTCCCAAGACAAGTCTTACTAAAAGCTGATTTTAAAAAAATGTCCCTCTCTGAATAAGCTAAGAGTTCTTCGGCAGATAGAAGAGACCATAAGCTTTCATATGCCACGTTCAAAAGTTTAGGAAATAAAAAAAATGTGTAAAAATTAACTTTTATTGCAAAAAGCATGACATTTTGCTATGAAAAGTGTTAGTAAAAGTTGATTTTTAAAAAATGCCCATCTCTGAATAAGCTAAGAGTTCTTCGGCAGATAGAAGAGACCATGAGCTTTCATAACCACGTTCAAAACGTTTAGGAAATAAAAAAAAATGCGTGAAAACTAATTTTTATCGCAAAAAACATGACATTTTGCTATGACAAGGGTTACTAAAAGTTGATTAAAAAAAATGCCCCCCTCAGAATTCTCTCTGAGTTCTTGGACAGGTAGAAGAGACCGTGGGCTTTCACATACGAGCTTCAGCTCGACTAGGAAATGAAAATAACGGAAGATAAATCGACTTTTTTGCCAAAAATGGTCAAATTTGCGATTTTTGTAAATTTTCAGGGATAAAAAAAATACAGAACGCTCCAATTTAAGATACCTAAAGTATATATATTCGGAATCAGTGGAACAAGAGCTTTCATTTAAGACTACTTTCAGTGAAATCGAACAAAAAAAATTTTTCGAAGTTTTTCAACCTACGCAAAAATTTCGAAAATTTTTTCAAATTTTTTTTTTCAAAAATTATTTTCCCAAAAGCTACAAAATGCACTTTTCCGATTTTTGATATCGTTTCTGGTACTCCTAAACCCGAAGTTTGTGGGCAGCCTAATACACAGGGTGCGCCGTTATGTTTGATTTTTTTTTTGAGAAAATATTATCCCTTGATACATATCTTGATTGGTTAAGCCCTACGCCGTTAGATAACGGGACACATGTGCTAATATTACAGTATTATCAAAAACACTATACACAGGGTGCGCGCCGTTATGTTTTACTCTTTTGAGAAAATATTTTCCCTTAATACATATATACATATATTGATTATACATATATAATATTATTGATTATACATATATAATATATACATATATTGATACATATATACATATATTAATACATATATTGATTTTTAAGCCCTACGCTACATAATGTTTTACTTTTCCCCGCTCGTAACATAATGGACCGCGCGGGAAAAAAAGTAAAACAGAACAGCGTAGGGCTTAAAAAAATCAAGATATGTATCAAAGAAAAATATTTTTTCCAAAAAAGTGAAACATAACGGCGCACTCTGTGGATAGTGTTTTTGATAATACTGTAATATTAGTACGCATCTGTCCCGTTATCTCTCTAAGCCAAATGGAAAAAAGTGAAAGATAACAGTGCAGGGCTTTACATAGAAGGAGATATCGGTATTTATTTACTTGTTTTATTTTTGTTGAAAAGTAAATCTGTCAAATTTCATCACGTTGAGAAATTTATCAAATTATAAACCTTCCCAAAAAGATTCCCTTTGTTGATTACGAAGTGCGGCTTCGAGCGTCCTCAACTGTCACTAGTGGCGCTATAAAAATTTTGGAAGGTTTTCTTCAAAATTTTAAGCAGTTTCCGAGAAGGAAAACGCGTTAGAATTGTAATTATATTAGGTTAAGTAAGTTTTTGGTACCGTTGTTTTCACGTAACTCTAGCCCTAACCTATTCATGAAAATTAAAAAAAAAGTCAAATAGGCCCGAGGTGACCCGATTCAATTTCTAGCACCTTCGTTCTAAAACTGGAAATTTTAATTATATCATCTTATTAAGTCCCTACCTCAAAATTTTTGAACCAAAAATCGTAACGATTTCGAGTCTTGACATCATTTCGTAACGATTTTGTGGGACTGAATATAATTTAGAAAAGAGTTTCGAATTTTTGCGAATTTCCATAACTAACTTTATTGGTTATAATATCGTATTCTCGCTATTTTTTTAAATAAAATATTAGCACTAATATTATATTTATATTATCTACGAAAATACATGAATTAAAAATAGAATAATGTTAAAATAGAATATGTTTTACACATATTTTAACGTGAATGAAAGTGTTATTCCAAAAATTGATATTCAAAAGATTGAAGAAAAAGAGAATATCGAGGAAAATGTGATCCATTGGGTTAGACAAAATATTGGCGAGATTATGGTTTGTGATGAATCAATTCCAAATCTCAAAAACCCAAATGCCCAAATCGGAAAGCTGAACATTTACACATTAAACCAGGTACATTTTAAAATCCTGATATTTTGTTTTATGGAGAACGGGTAATTCGCCGAGTATTTATATATAAAGACTACCGGCCTGAAACACCAACCAAACCACGGGGCCCGATTACAATTTAAATCAAGTTCATGTCTGTCCTAGGCGTTAGTAAATTATTGGTAACGGAGGCAAAACCTTTAATAGGGATTATTCCATACAATAGGTTTTTACCCGGTTGCCAATAATTTTCTAGCACCTAGATCAAACATGAACTTGATTTACAAATTGTAGTCGGATCCTAGGGTTAGGTTAGTAAATCGCCAGGTTCTCGGTCTCTACCACCAAAATACCGATTTTTTCTACATTTTCCCTACTAACGGAAAATGCAGAAAAAATCGGTAGTTTGGTGGTACAGACCGAGAACCTGGCGATTTACTAACCTAACCCTAGGACCCGACTACAATTTAAAAATCAAGTTCATGCTTGATCTAGCTGCTAGAAAAACAGTTGCATTTTTGCTGCCCCATTTTCATGCAAAATATTTTAGGTGCGCGCTGAAGATGAAACTTTAGATGATGACGAAGAAGAGATCGCGGCCTGTACAACGTATTCTTTACCACACCGAGAATTCCATGGCTTGTGGGAAGCATTACACTTCACTGATGAGATCAAGACCGATTTACTTCAATACTGCCAGTCCGCCATGTACTTTTCCAAACGCGGCATTGACCAAAAATTGGTCAATTGGAACAAAGTTATTCTACTACATGGACCTCCGGGCACCGGGAAAACGTCACTAGCGCAGGTATTTGCTTATTGTATCCCAAAATTCGAAAAAATTCAAAAAATCCAAATAAAAATTCCTTAAAAACAAAACGGAGTGTCGATATTTCGGATTTTTTTTTTCTAAATTTTTTTTTCTCGAATCATTTTTTAAAACTCGGGTACTTTCTACCGAGTTTTACCCGAGCTTAAAAACGTTGTCCAACCCCCGGGTAAAACTCGGGTCGGAATCCGAAAATATATCTCTGGTTTGATCTAAATGATGAGAAAACGTCAAAATTTTAGAGCGTCCAAACTTTGGACCCTCGGTCTGAGGGCCTCTGAATGTTAAAGCTGGCGTTAAATCAAAAATTTAGGCCCTGGCGCATAAAATGGCGATTCGATATTGTCCGCCATATCAGAGTTCGGTGCTGCTCGAAATTAACTCCCACTCGCTCTTCTCAAAGTACTTTTCCGAATCGGGCAAACTGGTGCAAAAAATGTTCCAAAAAATTCGTGACTATGTCGATGATCCGAATGTCTTTGCCTGTATCATTATCGACGAGGTCGAATCGTTAACCGCCGCACGCAGTCAGAGCTCATCTGAACCCTCAGACGCTATCCGGGTCGTCAATGCCGTACTCACCCAACTCGACCTGTTAAAAACGTACCCGAATGTGTTGGTGTTAACCACTAGTAATGTGACGGGACGAATTGACGTGGCGTTTGTCGACCGGGCCGATATGAAGGTGTTTATCGGGCCGCCAGGGGTTAACGCCATTTATTCGATTTTACAGGGCATTGCTTTGGAATTACACACGAAGGACGTCATACAAGGGAACTTGAATTTGGTACGATTTTATTCAATACATCTCCTAAGTTTCATATACACAGGGTGCGCAGTTATATTGCGAACTTGGTCCTTGAAAAGTCGCAAGATAAGCGTTTTTTTCGCAAGATAAGCGTTTTTTCGCAAGATAACTGCTCAGTGCATATCATATAAATATTGACGACTTTTTTTTTCCACTATTGCATTCATTGTCGAGCCTACTCCTCCTAGACGATTAACGATATTAATTTGATTTAAATTGCATCGAGTCCCTAAGACTCATGGCTTCAAACGCAGCTAGGTCCCGAACCGGTCNTTAATCGTCTAGGAGGAGTAGGCTCGACAATGAATGCAATAGTGGAAAAAAAAGTCGTCATTATAAATCCCGAAAAATAAAATTCTGAAAATTCGCAAGATAAGCGTACGAGCGGCCATTTTCGCAAGATAACTGCGCACCCTGTGTACAGTCGGTGAGGTAACGAGTTGACACTTTTGTTGTCCGAGTTTTTTTTGTTGTCAAAAACTGTCAACTCGTTCCGTCACTGTCAACTTAGAACGACACATCTATATTCTATATAAATCATGTCTTTTTACGTTTTTTTTCTATCATGATTTTACGTCTCGGTCCTTTAGAACTCTTTCATGTATGAAAATTTAGAACGACACATGTGTCTTTTAGAACTTTTTCCGAGCACTTTACGGTCTGTTGAAAACCTTTTTCAGAAGGTTATAAGGTCAAATTAGTTTTTTAAAATGTATCTAAGGTCAAGTCAGTTTTTAGACTTTGACCTTATAACCAACCCTCTATACAATACTCGATAGTAATAATGCCTAATTTAGCGTTTTGATGCTTTTCGCCTTCCAGCTAACCAGCGGACGGCTGCCGAAAATGAGCTGCTCAAAATTTGCCAGGACTTTGAGGGTGTCAGTGGTCGAACGCTTCGAAAAATTCCGTTTCTTGCTCATATGAAGTATATCAAGGAGCGGTCTCATCTTGAACATTTATTTTTACAAATTGGTTATCGAATTTTAACTCTCAGGGGGGAGGAGTTTTTGGGAACCCGTAGGGGGAAAATGTGTATAAATATACAAACACTTAAAAAATTCACAATAATTCGCAATAATTCAAAAAACTGGTAAAGCCATGTTGTAGAGCTCGTCAAACTACGTCGATCTGACTATTCAGAAATTCATTTGGGCCACCAGGGCCCCCTAGAGAGCTGTTTGAAATCTCCAAAAAAATACCGTCAATGTAATTGTTTCGGAAAGTTGAGGGGGGAGGTCAGCAATACTCGTTTTGACCTACGGGGCCTCCATAATATGGAGTCCATATGCCTTAGATCGACGAAAAACAAGTCGTGTGTTTATATACACGCACTTCCCCTGGGAGTTAACAGCGCCATATGATAAAGCATGATTTAAAACCGCGCATATAGCTTGAAACATTCAATACGGAAATTTACTTGTGGGCAGTTCGACTAGCATTACTTCAAGACAAGAAGGACAAAGCGCAACTTACTAAAATCGAGAAATAATATCTATTACCACCTCCCCGAGTCACATACATGAACCAAGCATATATTTTTGGTGCTTATTGGTTTATTTCTTCAAATATCTTATTGTTGGATATTAGTTCCGGCATATTATGAGGACATATTTAAATGAGTTTTTAGCGTTACGCTCTACCTAAACTTATTTATAACATATAAATTATAAGTGACAAATACTTACGTATAAATTTGTGATTAGCCATTATAACCCTATAGCAGGGTTGTTTTTCATTGTAGGGACTGTTTGTACTACTTGACTCAAACCGCGTCGCTTTGATATGCACGCTTTGGTATTGAAAAAGAACTAATTTGATTATTAATCTGATAATAATATTGAGTTTATTTGCTGAACCAGACTTTCAGGGTCAGGTAGAAATATTGATATGAGACATGTAAAATCATATTCAGTTTATTTGTGTACCTAATTTCCGTATTTCTTCATCTTCAGGGTAATATATTAAGATACCGGTAGAATGAAATTCAAAACATACAAATCACAAAACTTCGAATTTTTTTTTAAATATAAGTCGTTACCCAGACATCACGGTTACCCACGTACTTACCACTTATATCAAAAACAAAACTTTCTAGAATGTTTGAAGATTTGTGATCTTTTGAATTTCATTCTACCAGTATCTAAATAGATCACCCTGAAGATGGCGAAACCCGGAAATTAGGTACACAAATAAACTGAATATGTTTTTGCATGTCTCACATCAATATTTCTACATGACCCTGAGAGTCTGAGCGTCAGCCTCTGAGGTCAATTTCAAGTTCTAAAGAAATACTAGAACTATAAATTTAAAGCTCAGCTTCAGCTTGAAGGTCAATACGAAATCCCATAATAGCCATTCAACACAATTTGACACGTAACTGACCTCATAATATGTCCGGAAATCTGTCTGTATAGAAATACTTATGTTCATTCCAATGCTGCTCCCGACTGCCTTTAGATCCATATATTTTTCTGCCATTTTCCGACTCTTCACATAGAGATAAATTGTTCCCCGGATACTGGGGATTATAATTTTGGTTTTAGGCCATGACTTTAATTGATTTCAGAAAAATGGGTTTTGGTGGACGTGGCGGAGGACGCGGCGGCGGCAGAGGTTTTGGTGGACGCGGTGGCGGTCGGGGAGGCGGCCGTGGCGGATTCAACAAATCATTTGATCAAGGCCCCCCAGATGAAGTTATGGAACTCGGAACCATGTCCCACATCTGTCAGGCACAGTTCCATGTATTTCATGAATAATACTTTTTATTTACCCAAAAAAAAAAACGGATTTTTATATGTAAAGAAAAATATGTCCTTTCCGGCTTATCCCGTGTGAGTTAACGGTGGTGAAACGGTGGCCGATTTTTGCATTTTTGGTGCCATACCGGTCGAACAAAAAAAAATCATCCACTGCATCAGCACGTTACGGGGAGTTTTACCCCCATGCCAAAAATCATATGAAAATCGCCTTCTAACCGGTTATCTTAAAACCAGTTATCTTAACAATGATGGGTAATCTTAACACTTTTTGGGCTGAAACGTATCGCGATTTCCTATTAACTTACCCAACGCCCGGTTACCTGGGATAACTAGAGTTATCTTAACAAAATTCAACTATCTACGGTTTTGACGTTAATGAAATAAGTAACCATAAAACTGCAAGCATACATGAACTGAATTAAGGATGACTTGGTAGTAAAATGTACAAATGAAAAAATTCCATATTTTAACTCGCCCGTTTATCTGGACAATAAGGAAAAGATTGGCAAAGTTGATGAAATCTTTGGACCTATTAAAGATTTTTGGTTCTCAGTAAAGGACAGGAATACAAATATTAAAGGTGAATTTTATGTGTGTCAGGTACTTTATATAAAAAGCTCCAGAATGAATGCGACACCTAAAAAAGTCGGTGTATAATATAGGCTGTATAATAAATTATTACTATACACTGTATATAATGTAGGCAATTGCCAAGAAAAAAGTTGTTAACTTATACCAGCCTACGACGGAGAGCAAATTAAAAGCCTTTTATATATAAAGTAATAATAAGCTACGGCGCTGGGGTCTGTAACTGAATTACAAGCAACGCCTATTGGCTCATAATTTTTTATAGGCGCCTCCTATTGGCTAGCGTCCTTTAGCCACGCAAATGACTCACCGCGTGGCTTGTAATGAATTATTAAGAAAGGCGAAATAATAAATTTTGTTCACCGAAAGTAAAACTTTTCAGGTTTCGCCCAAATAAGGTTGTGCCATTATTGCTTGTTATGGTCCATAACTTATGGTAAAATTTAAATCCACTTTTAGATAAATCATTGATTATTAAACCGACATTTAAGCGTAAAAATGTAACTACTTAACCTAGTTGCATGAAATATTTGACATGTCATGACATTTTATGTAAAATTCGTCATTCTTCTGCTTCATACCGAAAATTGTATCCCTACCGAAAGTTGGATGACAACATGAAAGCGGCATCCTTTCCAAAGGACAAGATGTTCTTTTGTGACCCAGCTAAATTGCTCCCACTCCAGAGATTTTTGCCCCAACCAAAAAAGCCAGCCGGAAAAGTCGGTAAACCAGCTAGAGGGTAAGTGTTAATTTATTGAGGTTTTTTATTGCGGTGATCTACATATATGTAGTACCTTTATACAGGTCGTCTAGTAACGATTTCAATTTATATATAAATTCGCTGCAAATTATAAGATGTGCCGCATGAGGTACGTTAGACATTCTCTACCGGAGTGAGGTATTTTGACGGCCATTTGTGGTCGCCAAACACTGCTATTTTGGGGTAGTTTTAGCGACCATTAAATTCGTGCTTTAAAATCATGTCTTTTTATGCTTTTTTGGATGAAGACCTCTCCTGCTGTCACATTGTTTTTATAGAAATCATACCTTTTTGGTCCAATTTTTTTGAGATGGTTATAATGTCAAGTAAGTTTTTTCAAGTGTCTTCAGATCAAGTCAGTTTTTTGTTATTATAACCATACTCCCTGTATGTATTCTTAAAATTTTACTAGTGGAAGAGGTGGCCGCGGTGGCGGAAGAGGCAGAGGCGGAGACCGAGGTAGAGGACGAGGTGGCCGCGGAGGCGGTTTCCGAGGTGGTCGTGGCGGAGGCAGCCGTGGAGGCGGCGGTTTCAGAGGTGGCCGTGGGGGATCAAGAGGCGGCGGAAGAGGAAGCGGTGGATTTAAGCGAAGTTACAACAGTTAAAACACAAACAAAGATCTCAAACAGTAAAACTTTAGAACAATTGTTGTTTCTGTTCACTCTTGAATTCATCACTGCGGCCGAAAAATAAATGACGAAAAAACGCTCGATTTTTGAAAACTTTTTTTTGTATTTTTTCACCATTACCTTATACTTTAGTAAACTGAAAATAATTATTTGCACCAGTTCATCTGCCAATATATACGTAAGACGTATGAATTTCTAGTTAAGGTCTAACTAGTTCTAATACCCGAACCAATAAAAAAGAACATGGACGGCTTTTTTTTAACTGACTGCGAACTTGTGTTCAACTTCTGATAGAGTTATCTGAATGAAATAATTTTTTTTGCAACTGATAGCTAAATATGGGGCATCTGCCCTTAACGGAGCACTTTTTTGAGTTAGGCCTTGATCCGCCGATAAATCGCGGGACAAAACAGAGAGAAACCGGTATTTTATGTCTTGTCCGGCGATTTATCGGCGGACCAAGGCCTAACTCAAAAAAGTGCTCCGTTAAGGGCATATGCCCCATTTTTAGCTATCTGCTGCAAAAAAAATCATTTCAATCGGATAACTCTATCATAGCGAGAAGTTGCATGTTGTGTACAAGTTCGCAGTCAGTTAAAAAAAAAAGCCGTCATGGTGAGAATCGAAGAAAAGTTTTCCTTGTTATCTTATTTTAAATATTTTCAATAATTGGGAATTACAGTCCGTACTCTCAAAACGGACAATTTCTTCCAATACGGACGTAACTTTGTGCAAAATGTCCTCAAAATCGTCGAAAATGAACACTATGACAATATCGACGCCATGTTCGAGAATCAAAAGTGTCCGTATTGGAAGTAAGGATTGTATTAAACTGAGTTCAATAAATTTAAATCTGCGTGATTAAGAGGCCTGCTTGTCTTGCTAATAAACATTTAATACCGGCTATTTAGGAGACTTATTAGGTAAAGTAATGGAACAACATTATCCCTTGGGTAATCTTTGTCCGCAAGGGATTTTTTCCATTTTCCGAAATTAACCGGTATCATTCAATTATTGAGGAAAACAACATTTATTTTTCGAAATATTCGGAAGTAAGGCATTACCAGGTGTTTTTTGGAAAGCGGTAATAATGATTAAACTTTAGTCGTAAGACACAGAATACAGAATTGTTTCAAAGCGGGCAACAATTAACTGTTGTTCACCGCGGTATTTTAGTAAAACTATTTTTCTTCGGAAAGAATGTTCCAGTTTTAACCGGAAACTTAATTTGGCAACCAGTTAGATTGGGAAAACGTACAGTGTAGCAAACTATTGCTCTGGTGAACAAGTTAAATTGGGATTTTCATAATAAATTAAAAGGACTAAAGTAAATACAGACCATACTCTTTTTACGCACGGTACGCGTTTTACGGACGGTGCTCCTTTTACGGACGCTATTTTTGGGAATTGAAAACGTCCGAAAAAGGAGTAAGGAATGTACTATTGTGATGAGCGATGAACGCATTCCGCAATGTACATTGTATTCAGTGGAAGTGCGTTCTTGGGATACTTAAAAGGATGAATGGTAAAAAAACGTCACTTTCCCGTCACTACCCGAACCAGCAAATATAGATTTTGGCAAATATCCAAAAAAGGGCGAGATTTGAAAAGGGTTTCATTTTGGGTAAGCAAAATTTATTTCTGGCAATTTTTCGGCAACTGTTGAAAAAATGGCCAAAATAAATTTTGTTCACTGAAAATGAAACCATTTAGGTTTCGTCGTTTGTTTTCAAGTTTAGCCTTTTTCTGTATTCGCCTAAATCAGGCTGGACAGATATTGTCCACGTACCGTAATGACATCCACAAGGATAAAAAAAAAATTCAGGGCACCGCGGGCTTTCGCGGAAACACACAAAAAGTTTTTTTGCGGAGAAAGGAAAAAAAGTTATTCGCAGACTATTCCTTCGTTTTTGCTTATTGCTGCAAATGGTTGTTCGGTTTGTCATAAAATAAGGTTATCGCGGAAAAAATAATTCGCAGAACGCGTTTTTTCGCGGAAAACGTCTTAGACGGAAAGACCGCGGTGCCGAAATTTCAGAACAACATTTGATCGTTGTGGTAGAGTTTTTGTCATTTTCATATAGTTGGGCAACTACTAAAGTTAAAATACTGCCGGATTGAACGGCTGAGGTTCATTGGTTTACTACACGACAACCAAGGCGTAAACAATATTTTTAAAATGAAAGGAAACATAGAAATATTTTAATTGTCATTATTTTTTTAATTATGTTGGCCTGGTTATTAAACAAGGAAGCCGTAGTTACGGATAAGGTCCCAGGAGCTTTTTTAACGATTATTATAACCTTAACCCCTTGCCATATGTTTTTGTATTTAAAAAAAACTGTCAAAATGATTTAAAAATTATCAACTTGGCCTCAGTGATTTTGAATTGATAGGTAAAGTAAAAGATTGATCATAGAAGCAGGGTCAATCACCCAAGCAAGTGCAATAAACGCGCATTCAGAAGGCAGCTGCAACTTTTGTATCATTCTCGGCAACTGTTTTTTAACGGAAAGTCAAATTGGGCAGCTATCTCGGTTAGAACGGAAGTGGAATATTTTTCGATTTGTATTCAGCAACCTAATATTAAAATTAATACAAAAACTCGTGCACTAAATTTTGGTTTAAAATAACCTACACAGGGTACGCTGTTAACCGGTCACTAATTTTTTTTCAAAAAACTGGCCGGTTAACGGCTCAATGCGTAGGCCCAAAAGTGGCCGGTTAACAACGCATCCTGTGTATCACTTATATCTAGCGTACCATTCTGCTTTCTTGTGAGCCTTCTTTTGGTTCAAGCCTCAGCCATGTGTAAGGTAGTTCACTTTCGCGAGCCTCAAAGAACTCATCGTAACCACCACGATGCTCATTGTTAGCAAAAATCTGAATTTTTACATGTACTGTATGTAAATATTATGTAAGAATGTCTAAGTCTTTTGTTCCAAATGTGTAACACCACCTGCGCAGTTATCTTGCAAAAGTTTTTTTTTCAATACACAGGGTGCGCCGTTATGTTTCTCTTTTTTCCCGCCCGTGCTGTTATGTTTCACTTTTTTGAGAAAATATTTTCCCCAAGTACATATGTTTATATGTTAAGCCCTACGCCGTTATGTTTCACTTTTTCCTGCTTGGGCCACTATGTTTTATTTCTCGATTTTTTTTTGCGAAACATAACGGCGCACCCTGTGTATAATAGAACTGCGCAGTATGGGGAGTGAACTTCAATGACTCTTCATTCCAGACTCGTCATCCAAAGAAACACATGATTTTTTGTAGATTTATGTATAACGTCTTTTTTATGTACATGTATCCTAATTTTTAAAAGTAATTACTTTTAAACTTTTTTGGGACAATTCAATTTTTCAAATGATTATAAAGTCGAGGCTGTTTTTTGGGGGCTGACGTTATAACCATGGTCCTACAATTTTTATCACGAACCTGTGGTGCTAATATCGGTGGTTTGATAGATGCTGGGATTTTTGAAATCATTTCTTTTCGATTGTTTGGATTTGCGGCCAAGTCAACAATCGTATGTTGAATCTAACAATAATTTAAAATCACTATATTGAATCAGATGGCTTCCAAGACCTCGTTGAAGTTCAACTGTGGAATTTAAAAACGCAACGGAACTTAGAAACTAGAAAATTTGAAGACCCTTTTATAAATTTTCGTCAATTTTTCATTTTTCTCTACCGTCCTTTTCCCAAAAGAGGAAAGAAAAAAAGGAAAAATCGGAGTCTTGATAAAAAATACAGACCTCACTAGAAGCACGCGACACTAATTTGATAAATAAAATATACAGTACCCCCTGTGATTGTATAAATCGAACGACTTCATCACATTTCTTTTTTATGCCCAAATTGGCAGATAAACTCGTCGTGTATACCGTAATCATTCTAAAAATAGAAGTTTTTTTGTTTTGATTTTTCCGGGCAAATATGAAAACAAGATAAACATCGAACAGTTTGGGTTTTAGCGAAAATGGTTATTTTTCTGCATGATTCATGAACCATAAATATTTCAAAAAAATGACCGATTGTTATGACAAAGGAATTTTCATCGTGAATAATTACTGAATAAAACGCGCCCTGAATAAAATTGTCTATCGGGAACGAATTATTTGTCGAAGCAAAATTATTCAATATTGATAGACTACTGTTCTGTTATCTTCTTCAATTTTGTTTGCTTTTTCGTTTCGCTTGAAAAGGCAACAGTAATTTTGGTTTCACAAATTGTTAGGGAATCTACCAATAATTGGTATAAAGTATAAACTGAATAACTGGTTTTCGAAGTTTAATACACCTGCGCGGTTATCTTGCCAACAATTTTGTCTCAGAAACATTTTGTTACGGAAATTATTATATTGGCCAAATAACTGCACGGGTGCACCAATAAAATAGTAGCTGAAGAAATGGCAATTTGTCGAAATATTGAACAAAACCACGCGAAAATTTTCTCATGATAAACTCGAGAATAGATAAAAGGGGTAAAACACTCTAATGTGTTCGATTTTCATGTTCATGAAATTCGTAAACTATATTTTATATTATAATAAATTCGATATTTAACAAGACGTCTATATTTAATGCCAATTGAAATAAATGACATTGATGAATGGCACCGTCTGAATTGGTAAAAAGTAAAAAAAATGACGTCTACTATTATTTTATCACTAAAAACCGTCCCAAAAATTGATTTTATGTCCCGGGATTAGACTTGGAATATTTTAAAATACTTTTTTTTAAATACTTTAAGTACTTTAACTAATAGTTCATTGAAATAAGTTACAGTCCTTACTTCCAATACGGACGCTTTTGATTCTCGAAAATAGCGTCCGATTTGGGGTGAATACTCATAAAGAGTCCGTTTTTCGGACATTTTTTCACAAAAAGCGTCCTTATTGGAAGACATCGTCCGTATTGAGTGCGTCCGTATTGAGAGTAAGGACTGTATAATTTCCGATCTCTCCTATTTTCAGGTTTATTTATTCTCTTTAGATATGCGTTTACACTACGTGAACGTATTTTTGCTATTATTGCATTTTCAAGGTTGGAGATATTGTATCGGATCAATAATAAAATTTGTATTTATTTATTTCAATAAAATTTTTTATTACTGATCAGTTACAATGTATATCTCCAACATTGAAAATGCTGTACTAGCGAAAATTCGGTTAAAAAGAACCCAAATACTAATTTATGAAGTTTGTCACAAATCATTCCAAAAATAGTTCTTTTTTAACTCTCAGGGGGAAGGAGTTTTTGGGAACCCGTTGGGGGAAAATGCGTGTTTATACACACACTTAAAAAAATCACAATAATTCGCATTGATTTAGGCCACCAGGGCCCCCCTAGAGCGCTCTTTGAAATCTCCAATCTACGCAAAAAATATCGTCAATCGAATTTTCTCGAAAAGTTGAGGGGGGTCAGCAATCCCGTTTTGCCCTACGGGACCTCCATATGCTTTAAATCGACGAAAAAACAAGTTGTGTTATATATACACGCACTTCCCCCTAGGAGGTAAGAAACGGCAGAAAAAGTAGCCAATTAACGTGATTCTGGTACCTTTTTTTATCGGACAGCTTTTCCAAAAATATTAATTATTAATATTCTTCCAATTAGCACAATGGTGGTACATATTTCTCCGGACTTTTTCTACACATGATTAATTGAATAACAAAATGCTCAACGAAATGAACAAATACATTTACCGTCTCTGGTAAACATCTGGTGAAAAGTATGCATTTGGATAAATGAGTTTTGGGCTTACTCTCTAAACAAAATTTCAAAAATCCATTTGATTCTCGGACACCCATAAGATTCACTGGAAATTTTTAACGCTTTTGATATGTTTAAAATGTATAAAATGTTTAGAAGTGACAAAAAGTGAAAATTGAAGAGCCCGGATAATCACTTTTTAGCGAATGAACTTGATTGTTAGGTTCTTTGAAGTAAACCCACTTGAGTTAAAATCGAGTATCATTGAAATTAAACTTTTGTTATCACCTTTTTCATTTCAGAAAAAAACAGAGTTTTGCTTCCCAAAGGGAATTTTTATATTTTTGGAACGAATCGTTCTTTGCTGGAATCACCATACGGTATACCGCGGTATGATCCATATGATATGGACCATATCAAAACAAAAAATACCAATAAAACATTAAAGTAAAAAAAGTTGTTGTCTGAGCAGCTTTTTCGCGGACTCTGTGGCTCCAGGCTGCTCGCTTGCAGATTTTAGAACAGGACAAGGCAGCTCTTATTTTCTTGAACAAACTTGATAGGAACATACGGTATGTTACATACCTACAGGTACATTATTAATGTAACATTAGGTAAAATTATAACCGATATTATCGTAGTCAAGAATGTTTTATAAATTGTATTAGCCAAATATTACAGTATTTGCAATCTTTTCTTATTTTTAGGTTTTCACTTTTTTTTTATCTTTTTTTCAAAACAACCCATCAATCACAGCGAGTATTTCGAGTACTTTTACGCATGATAACCACCTAAATATTTGTCTGTCTTTCTTTGAAAAATGAATTATTGACTAGCGTCGATTTGACGAATTTTTCTACTTTTTATTATCAGTGTGTTGCCGGGACCCACCAAGCAAGGGTCTCTGAATTTTCAAGAATTATTATTTTATTTTTTATCTGAGATCTCAATAAATTCAACCATTACACAATTTCCGACCCGATGTATACTTCATGCAGACAGATGCGTATCCTGATATAAGTAGAGCACTTATTTTAAGCTTTACAAAATTATAATACAGTCCCTACTCCTTTTTGGGAGGTTTTCGGTTCTCGGAAATAGCGTCCGAAAAAGGAGCATCGTCATAAAAAACATCATTTTTTATTAGAATGGCCCTATTTTGGCCACAAAGCCTTTTTTGGGACAATTGCTCCTTTTTGGGACCCTTTGTGACAAAGGGTCCCAAAAAAGAGCAATCGTCCCAAAAAAGAGCAATCGTCCCAAAAAAGGGAGAACATAGAAATTCATTATATTATTTTATAAACAAACCGTTAGATGTTCTTTCGCTTGTTATAATCACAAGGGAATTTCTCTTTTGACGTGCGTTTTTTTATATTAACACACAAGCTAAGCGAGGAATACAACTAAATACAACTACTCTATTAATTATACAGGGTACGTTAATAAAAAATAACTGTATATTAAAACAGTCTAAAAGAAAATCCAATATTTTTTTATTGAATAAACTTCTCTCTTTTTGAGTGTTTATCTCGTCAACTTTTTTTTCCGTAAAAAAAAATCTATTTGTATTTTTCTAACCAAGTTTAAAAAAAGTGTTTGTTTTGTCTCACATTATGGCTTGGAGATAGAATGTGCTGGGGTGATCTGGTCACTTTCATTGGCTCAGTTTGGCCAGTTTAGTCTTTGGTGCGACCAATCACTTTGAAGGCCACCGATATTTATTTTAACTATGATGGGAGCGAAGCTTTAAATGAATAGGATAATTGCGGTCGCAGCTACGATGAACGTCATAAATAATTTATCTCGACAAGGGGCTCGATTTCTTTCAAGGGACGCGAATAAATCGATATCCGATCCGAATTGCTCTCTTGACTTTCCTTGAAACTCGTGTTGTTATAATAATTAATTTAACGTTTTTTTATTACAGAATCGACGAAATAAGGCCTAGCTGGGGCTATTGTCCGACCAATACAGTCGTTACTGACAAGGGCGCTGCCATTAAATGGCCGTAATACGGCCGTTTATCTCATTGCGGCCGCTTTTTTCGAAAAACTAAAACTACAGGGGGGTTGGCTCTAAGGTCAGCCATTTGTGCCGGTATAAGGTCAAGTCAGTTTTTTGCACTAAGGTCAAGTCAGTTTTTTAAGGCACTAAGGTCAAGTCAGTTTTTTGAGTATCATGCTTTTTGGGGAAATTTTTTTAAAATCATGTCTTTTCACGTTTTTTTTTTGAATGAAGACCTACCCCCATTTTTTAGAGTGAAGACCATAATTTTTTGGGGGAAATCAAATTTTAACAAAAAATTGAACATTTTCCCAGCATTAAGGTCTTATTGTGGAACAAAAATTTCTGGTTGGTTATAAGGTCAAGTCAGTTTTTTCAAAGTACCAGTTTTTTCCTATTGTTAAACATGCCAATTGTTTTCAGATGGTTATAAGGTCAAGTAAGCTTTTTGGGTCTTATTCTATAACGAACCCCCCGTTATTTTTTCTACAGGCTGAGCTAGGCCTAGAGGCTAGTCGACAAGTGTTTGGCATTTTGCATTCACGAGGGAAGTTCTTATATGTATTTGGACAAATAATCCGTACAAATACATAGAAGGACTAAAAAGGAACTGAGCACTTTAGAGTGCTCAGCGGTCCTCATTATTATTTGAATAGATATACATAAACATTTGAGAATAAATAAAAAATACAACACTTTGATGCAACATATTTTTAGATAATTATTTTTAGAGAACCATTTATTATTAAACCAACATATAAAATTTTTACTAATTTTTAATTTTTTAGAATGTTCCTAAATATTGGAACGAAAAAACAACGCCTCTTCCCCGGAGGAAGGTAATTATTTTTAAATGGGACACAAAAATTGTATTGTGGTTGAAACTGGTATCACAAGGAGCGCTATTTCGTGAGTTTTATCAAATCGACGTCCAATTATACCAGTCGAAATAGTGGAGTTGGGCGTTTTGCTAGAGCCTAATGTTCTACTAGACATTATCTTTACTGCAACTTTTAATTCTTCATCATTAAAGAAACCGACTATATTTTGCAACTACACATTGATTTTATATTAATAAAAGTATTTTAAAAAAGTGTAATAATCATATTTCTATTCAATCAAAAAACATACCAAAAAGTCTTCTACATTTGGATTATATATATTTTTAGGTTAGTTTGCTCTCTTCTTCGGCCACTACCAAATGCCCAGTATTTTGTGACTCTCTAGTTCTTCATTCAGTTCTCGTGAATGACTTCTACGAAAGAAGAACACTATCCCTCCTCACGGTATAGGCTGGCATGGTGAAGGTGTTTCTCCGTACTTATTTCAGTCCATATTCATTTCAAAGTTATTTCTCTTGTTACATAAGGGTCACACATCCCTCCCTTGGTGATGTTAGTTATTGTTATCTTGTCTGTCAGGCGGTATTATCTTCGTCTATCGTAGAGATTATTCATGGAAAATGGTGGAACGGATATTTTTTTTTCATAGTGATGGTTATTTTTCTCAATGAAACCTTTCTCAGAATGATACAGCCGGTACGTGTCTTTGGTGTTCATATATTTTAACATTTATGACATTAGGAGAACACAAGACCTTAGGTTGTTGCCGTGTGCTCCAGGCACATGGAAATGTATTCATCCTCTGACACTGTTCATTGCAGTGAATATGTTTGCCCTCTGAGCTAGGTATTTTCATAAATTTTGTTTTCCATGGATTTCCCTCAACTCATCCACTTTTCTGACGGTTCAAAAATAAATATAAATTTAAAAAAAAACTTTCTTTACAGTAGGTGGTGTTTTTTCGGTACATCTTTAGGCTCTCTCTAAGCGCGAGAGAAAAAAAATCTCATTATTTTCAAACTTCTTTCCAATTTAGCATTAAGTTATATTGCTTTATCCATCAGCCTTCTTACTTAAACAGTATAAGTTATAATGTTCTAATATAATTATAAGTTTCGATATTCGAGTTAAGTCCCAACTTTTTTGACTGAAGTAAATTCTTGAACCTAGATAGCGATTTGAGGTCACTTGAGGTCAACTTTATATATGTTAGCCGGATTAACCTCCAAGGTCACGTCTTGGTCAAAATTGAACTCAGCCTAAATAATTAATTAAGCTTTCATAAAGAGGTCTGCAATCTCTTTCGGCATTCACGGTTTAACAGAAGTCAACTACAGGATTGAAAGGGTTCATTTTTGCATCAGTCTCCGTAAAAACAGCCCGATTGGTGCTCTTTACTCGATCTAGGATAACTTGGATTTTAAAGTCCTCATTGATGAAATCCCCGATATGATTGACCATGATATGACTGAAAATTATCGCCGGATGCAAACAGCATGCGCTTCTGGGAAGCGTATGATAGGTATTAAATTTGTTAGTTTTAAATTCTAATATTATTAACCTTATTTTTATTTTGATATGCCTAACCGGTAAGTAGGTTATATAGAGTTTTTTAAGGTAAGATGTTATTCTTAGGATGGTGTATGATCAGGTGGCGCACCGGAAGCGGTTTTGCAAGGGTTTAATAGGTAAAAAAAAAGATTTTTTGTTTTTCTTTTTTGGTATTTAAGTGGCCTCTTTTTCCGAGACTTTTAGGTTGTTTGTTCGCCCATTTAGGTTATAGAGTGTAATACTTTTTGAAAAAAAAATGTGCATGTGTTACCGAACATCACCCTTAATTATGGCTGTATCAGTTGAAAGGGGTTCACCTTGTTGGCCACTTTTTCGTGTACATTATCGGACCCCCCTTTTTTAATTTTATAAGTGTATATGTTTTGGGTTTTTTTCTAAAATGTAGTGGATGGCACGTGGTGGATGGCACGTGGAGCACGAAACACGCATTATCAATTGAAAACACACATCTATCCAAATAAACCTAACAATACTCCAAGGACTTAATTCTAATTAACATAACTATTTTGTTCTTTCATTTATTTTAACTCTAAACTTTTTGAATTTCAGAGGATGGCAAGGAAGAAAGGCGGCTTCTTAGACTTATTTTAGGGTATTGGGACATGATTGACGGGGAAGAGCCCCTTTTTTATTGAGAAAGTGTCATCTCTGACACATACGGGGAGACGGTAGAAAATATCTTCTACCTCTCCATTTTATTTAGACTAGGTGTCCTGATTATATGGGACAGTCCCGATTATAATTCCATAGTTTTTGTCCCAGATTATGATAAAATAGGGTTAGTTAAAATTGGGAGTAAAAGGGTTAGGTATCGGGCAAATCCGGCCCTATTAGCTAAAACTAGGGGTTATAAAGCTAGGGCCAACGACTCTTTCATAGGTATTGAAGATAATTATGTTAGGCAATTAACCGAGAGTTGTCACAAGTACTTCACTCGGCATTGTTCTGTTTCAATATCTACGGAAGAGTGGGTAAATTGGGTTGAATATTTAAAATCAAAAGGGGGCCTTCAAAATCCGTGGAAAAAGTTCTTTCCCTCCCGTTCTGTTTAATAAATAAATTTATTTCTATAATCTATCAGTTGTCTTTCTTTCTTGTCCAGTTATCATTAGGTAATGATAAACGTTTTTAGATGTATTACAGTCCTTATTCCAATATCGGACAATTAAAAAACAGGAAAAAACAGACAAAATTTTTTTCTTTGCCTTTATACCGCGGATTCGTCGACGTCATATTCATCAGGGATGATCACGATATGCGGCGAAGGAGAACGAGGGTGGGCGCCCGGCAGGCGACCACTATACATAAAAATGGACCGCTCATCAAAGCCGGAAGGCGGCGAATTCTCGGGATAAAGTCTCTAAAAAAAAGGGAATAAAATAACAATCTAACAAAAAGAAAAAAATAAATTACAAAAAAAAGTGAAAGAAAATGAAAAAAAAATCTTTAGTACTAGTTCCATTTCATTATTTGCCCGAATGGCCGATGGATGTATTTGGACGGATTAACTGTCCAAATACATTCGAAACATGAATACGTTTTCCGAATTTTGTTTTGGGAAATCATTAAACGTAAAAGTTTCGTTTCCTTTTGTATATGCTAAAACCACCACTGCCATAAACCTTAACTCGCAGGGGACATTTGACTATTACAACTGTCGGAGGCCTTTAGGCTTATCTAGTTTTATTCTAGTTGGAGTTATAACCCGTAAACTGGCTAAAGAAAAATATAAACTAAATTACATTATGTAAAACATTTGGATACTTCAGATGCTTGGTTATAAGGATAGTTTGTATCGCCTACAGACTTCTGAGAAAAGTTTAAGACTGCATTTTGAAGTTTTATCTTAAAAAAAGATCCTAAAAGTATCTCGACGTATCGTCTCTAATAGTCAACCAAAAACTGTTCCTTCTAACCGACACCTGTAGTAACTTATAAGTTATAACTTTAAAGTTAAAAGACCAGGTAACAATATCGTTGTGAAATCATACCTTACATAATATAAGTTATATGACATACCATATTGCATTTGATAAAGAATGTTTTCAAATAAATATTTGGTTATGAACTTGCCGGCTATAAATATATAAATAATCAAGGAATGCCTCACGAGTGTCGGACAAAAAAAACTTGTAAAATATAATGTTTTTTGCGAAACTTATGAGGCCTATGTAACATCTGGGAAACTGTAAAAGTGCACTTTTGAGGTATCATAAAAAAAAGTCTATACTATGCGCTCTGACATTTTTTTTGCACCAAGAATAGAGGGTATGCATAACCCAATCACCATGCGCATAAATTGATTGATGGTTCAATACTGACATTGAACTATTTTTATACCGATCATATTTCGAAAAACTACAGTCTCTGGCAAAATACAAAAGCTGATCAATTGCTTAAAGTAACGCCGTGTAATTTTATAATGTGTTTGGAACTTTAAATCAAACTAGTTGTGTGGGAGGCAATATGACCGGTTTGCTTTCAGCTTCAAAACACATTACTGTCTCAGGAAGAAGCCGATAAATCCAAATTGCTGAAGTGATTGCCTGGAATTTTTCCATAAAAGACAGGGTGGAGACCGTTAGACGGTGGGAAAAATTTGGACAAAAATTGGTTTGCAAACACTCCCATTTCTGTTCCCTAAGAGATAATTTACTTAAAATTTAACACATTATACAGTTTCTGAATAGTAAAAATACGTTTAATTTGCTTATCCACCTAATTTTTTATGTGAGACTCCATTATATTTTTTTTGTTACTAACTTAACAAAACATAAAAGTGGAGACTTATCAAAAAATATTGCGCAATTTTATTCTACCTTCCTAAAAATTTGTTTAATGGGGTAATAAACAAATTAAGAAAAATTGTCGCCAAACCAAACGCCCCCATTTTCATCACAGAGCTCTGAAGAAAAATGTATGATTTTTTCGTGAGTAAAAAATTATGAACAGTATACAGTTCATTGCACATGGTAGACATTGTTTGTATAAGTTTTTTTGTAAGAACCGGCTGTTTTTAATGCAGCATTGGACGTGTATTTGAATCTTACGACTGTTGCGTTTTTTAGTAGAGAAATAAAAGTTGGGTGTCCCAGACCTTCCAGAAAACGAACATCCATTACAAGAAGAATGCCCGCAACTTTTAGTTCCGGATTTTAAAAGTTTAACAAAATTATTTACCAACTTTAAAACTTTGACTATAAAATAAATAAATTTAACTTAAACCTTCATATACAGTCAGAGGCCTCTCGATGTGCATTTTTAATCTCCGAAAAATGGATAAACACATCGAGAGAAACCTGAAAGCATATAGTGACATTTTCGCAACAGCACTCAGATGAATTTTATATTTTGTTTCTAACATGTTAACACTCCTTTTTGTTAACTTGTGGATGGGCCCGTTGCTTAACAAGCGGCCGTAAATGATAACTCAGTCGCTAAATCTTAAGAGTCAACACAGACATGGTAGTTTCCAGAAAAAACTAATATAATTTGTCATTTTGGGTGGCGATGATTCTGGTCTGTTTTCAGAATTGTATCAAACCATCTTGGTGGCTAACCGGGCCAAAAACCGTTATTTTTACCGGTTTTTGAGAATTTTGGTTGGCTAAAATGGGTCAAAAAATCAAAGCAAATTATCATGTGTACTCCAATTTTCAGAATTACGCGACTATTAATTCTGTAGGGAGGGATATAGGGAGTAATTTATCTTACCAAGATTGGGTTATCTTAACGCGTTTTCAAAGTAACGCAATTTTTTTTGAAGTAACGGAAGAACATGATGCTTGCATTGTTTTTTTCCACTTATCCTTTGTTTTGAAATAAGAAACATAAACCATTAAAAATGCCCTAACCACTACACTTTTTTAGATAACAAAAATATAGCCACTAACAATTCATATTATACTTAACAAAAATAGAAAATAGGGAGGTTTTCCCAGTTTCGAGCCATAAAACTAGGGATTTTTTAACTCTGCGGGATAATGTAAGGAAAAGGACCAGTAGAACTAGGTGAAGAAATCAACCCGTACGAAGAAACTCATGTATCATGCCAGCCTATACCGTGAGGAGGGATAGTGTTCTACTTTTGTAGAAGTCATCTAATGAGAACAGAATGAAGGGCTAGAGAGCTACATAACACTCGATATTTGATAGTGGTGGAAGAAGAGAGCAAACCAACCTGAAGATATATAATCGAAAAGTAGAAGACTTTTCGATATGCTTTTGATAAAATAACAATATGAATATTACACTTTTATAATATACTTCTAGAAATATAAAATAAATGTATAGTTACAAAATATAGTCGGTTTATTTTATTTTAATGATGAAGAATAAACAGCTGCAGTAAATATAATGTCGAGATAGAACATAACAAACAAAAAAAATAAGTTTTTTTTGTAAAAGTGTGCGATATAATATTTTTTAGGGAAACAAAAAAAAAGATATAAACATAAGAAAAGGGCCTAAAGCTCTATCGATACCACACCACCCCAACAGACCAGTGACGCACCAGAATCTAATAGGGTGTCCACCGAGCTAATTATTAATTTAATTAAAACTAATTGACCCAATAATTAAATAAAGTTAATTAACTAAATTGATTAAAAATAAATTAAACAAAGTGATTAAATCGCACCCATGCAAACGCGCACGCGAACAACGGCAAAAGCGCACACACGCGCAACTGCATAAACATAAGGAAAGCGCGTAAAGCGCGACCATGAATTCTCTCGCGGACAAGCGCGCACAACGCGAAAAACAAAATGTAATTTAATTGAGACTTAATAACAGAGAAAAATAACTAAAAAATAAATATGCTGCACATTATTTAAAAAAAACATCTACTTATTATCACTACTTTTACATAATGGGCATTTTTTGTCCGGCAAATCAACTAACTTGTGTAACCTTATTAGATTTGATATGCCAGACTGCGTAAATTTCAACATGCTGCCGAATTTGGAATTTTCCATAAATGAATCGGTGAAGATTTTGATGCTGAAACTAAGATCAGAAAATTACATGATTCGGAAAAATTAACAAGGTAATCTAACCATATTTTTCTATCTTTAAAACCGTTTGAATTGGCACATTCCGGCACATTCCACTTTTCGAATTATTTACTTTTCGATAATTTTAGGCCCAAACAGCTATCCGATTTTTATTGACATTTAAAAAATAACACATTAGTAATGTGAAATTACTGATAGATAGGGGGAATTCCTAAATTTTTTCGCCGAAAATAAAGTTATTCATATGTTGCTGAAGAACATTTATCTAGGAGTATTCGACCACGGCGCATCTGGTGGTGACCATTAGAATGGCCAAATACCGACCGGTTGGGAGAAAATTACCATTAACCACTAGAATTTCATGTTTTTTGGCTCTGGTACCCGAGCTCAACGCTGCTCAAGCGAGATTTTGCAATGGTTAATAGACCTCGCAACAGCGGTCTTTTTGATATATGAACCTAAGAGGGGCTTAGAGGGGCCCGACCACAGCACCACCTGGTAAGTTCTGGTAATTTTTGAAAGTCG
>SCLG01000513.1:61075-71632 GCA_004367875.1 Oikopleura albicans | reverse complement strand
TATATTTATTTGCACTTTTCAAGTCAAATTTAAGCAGAAATTATAATATACGGGCCATACAATATAGCCCATATAACATGGGTAATTTATTTTGTGATTGTTGTTAAATTCAACTGATCTAGCAGTTTTTTAGTCTTTCAATTATGCTGTTTTTGAATCATTTAAGGCTCGGCACACTTTTCTGGGGTTTTCTGGCTTTGGTTATGCTAACAAAAAATGGCTTACAAAAGCTAACAAATGTTACTACACCGTAATGAAATCTCAGGAACACGATGACAGTACATAACTTTTTTATGATCGATCCCCATATAGGTGTACATGGGTTTTTACGCGATCCGGCGTTAACGCAACACTTTTTTGAGGGGTGTTGCGTTAACGCAAGGAGTGGTAACATGGTGCAAGAATTAAGGTTATGAACCGTAATTTCTCGATCATAACTTATGATTGAGAAATTACGGTCCATTATAACATATCAATATTCTTACAATACAAAATTATTATTGTAATTTTGGTTACTTTGATCATAATCAAAGTGCTAATGCTGCGTAAACCACTTCTGTACAGACTTGACAGTTAAAAAGAAACTTTGTTGCTGACAAGTTGCAGCGCGTTAATTAAATCTTTACATGTTATACATTCCTTTGATAAAATCGCCCGTGCTGCTGATTAGGGGTTCTCTGAGTATAATATAATAATATAATGGTAATAATATAATTTACACTTACAGTTTATAACCCAAATTCAGTTCCCATAAGTTACGAGTAAACTTATGACTCATAGCCTATGAGTCATAGGCTATCTACCGTAACGGAGCCCCTGTAACTGTCGGGGTGATGCCAAAACTGTTCTAGAGCATGGTAAAATGGTGCAGGGCTTATGTTATAAGGTCTGTCATTGTGACCGTTATATCAAGTTTTGTGCACTAAGGACCTCAGTCTAAGGGAGTGGGGTACTTTCGCGATCATTTGTGTATTTTGGGTGTTTCGCGACCACACGGTTTAGTCGCGAATTGTTGTTGAAAATTTGGTTGACGTTCTGGGTAAGGTTTTGCGATCACTATTTTTAGGTGGAAAAATGGTCGCGAATTTTGAAAAAATGTGTGGTTGCGAATTTTGAACAAATGTGTGGTCGCGTTTTTTGAACAAATGTGTGGTCACGAAAGTACTCATAAACGGGTTTTTTCGCGACCATTTTTGTACCGACCTGATTTTGAGTTTTGTTATGAACGAGCGATTTTTCGGTATATGCCGTCATTTTGTGTGAGATTATCTTTTGCTCACAACAATACTAAAAATATTCTCGGTAGTACCCTTCACCAGTCTAAGGCCTAATCAAGTTTTGAACGTTGCTTTCGGCGCAAAAATTGCAACCTTACCCTATGGTTTATCTCCAAAAATGTTTTTTCAACATTTCCTAGTAGATAAATTTCGATTACTCGTTCTATATGTGGATATATTTTATTGTTCAAGATATCATACATTTTAAATGTATAAGTAACAGTAAGACGTGTAGCCAATGTAAGTGCGTTTTCTGAGCTCCGCTCATGGTCCCCATACTTGCTATATCTACAGCCGGTTCCACATTCATTGTCAAATTTGGAAGTATTGGAAAGAATTTTGGTGTTTGAGTTAATTGGATATTCCGCAATCTCGTTGTTGTGCGCATTACTGTTGTTGTTGTTGTTGTTCTTGGCGTTGTTTTTCTCGAAATTACTTTGCGGGGAGGTGTAGTTGTTGATCTTTTCGTTGTTGAAGTAATCCACGGAATTGTATATCTAAGTTATAATACAGTCCTTACTCTTAATAAGTACAATTTTGATGATTTGAGACAATTTTTGAAAATTGCGTCACTTGTACTTGGAGTTCCTACCCATACTTGGTGCCCCTTTACTTCTAACTCAAAATCTTGAGCGGAATTTTCACCCTACATATAGAAGTAATAGGAGTTAAGCTGTTCACTGTAAAGGTTGTTAAAATAGTCATTGAATTAATATATCGTCCTGATGTTAAAACGCGAAGAAAATTTCTTAGCGGAAATGCATATTTCTGCGGCACTTAAGATCGGGCGGACTGTAATACAAAAATATTTTAAAAGAAGGAAATCGCTTTTCGGTGATTGGCCGAGCGCGCTCTAAAAAGACCAATGACACGCCACATAGGCCTCAGGCGCGCTGTCAAGCAACGTTACCAAAAAGTGGTAACATTATTTATTTTTTTCGCGTTTGAAAATCACTCCGATAATTCATATTGGTACTCACAGAGGAAGATTGGGAATTGGCGTTAAATTTCCCGGCCATGNAGCGCGTTAATTAAATCTTGACATGTTATACATTCCTTTGGTAAAATCGCCCGTGCTGCTGATTAGGGGTTCTCTGAGTATAATAATATAATTTACACTTACAGTGTATAACCCAAATTCAGTTCTCACAAGTTACGAGTAAACTTATGACTCATAGCTGTCTACCGTAACGGAGCCCCTTTAATTGTCGCGGTGATGCCAAAACTTTTCTATAGCATGGTAAAATGGTGCAGGGCTTGTGTTATAAGGTCTGTCATTGTGACCGTTATAACGTCAAGTTTTTTGCACCATGGACCTCAGTCTAGGGAGTGCGGTACCATTTGTGGTCGCGAAAGAATTTGTATTTTGGGTGTTTCGCGACCACATGGTTTAGTCGCGAATTGTTGTTCAAAATTTGGTAGACGTTCTGGGTGAGGTTTCGCGATCACTATTTTTAGGTCGAAAAATGGTCGCGAATTTTGAACAAATGTGTCGTCGCGAAAGTACTCATAAACGTGTTTTTTCGCGACCATTTTTGTAGTACCCTTCACTAGTCTAAGGTCTAATCAAGTTTTAAACGTTGCTTTCGGCGCAAAAATCACAACCTTACCATATGATTTATCTCCAAAAATGTTTTTTTTTCAACATTTCCCAGTAGATAAATTTCGATAACGTTCTGTATGTGGATATATTTTATTGTTCAAGATATCATACATTTTAAATTTATAAGTAACACTAAGACGTGTAGCCAATGTAAGTGCGTTTTCTGAGCTCCGCTCATGGTCCCCATACTTGCTATATCTACAACCGGTTCCGCATTCATTGTCAAATTCGGAAGTATTGGCAAGAATTTCGGTGTTTGAGTTAATTGGATGTTCCGCAATCTCGTTGTTGTGCGCATTATTGTTGTTGTTCTTGTTGTTCTTGGCGTTGTTTTTCTCGAAATTACTTTGCGGGGAGGTGTAGTTGTTGATCTTTTCGTTGTTGAAGTAATCCACGGAATTGTATATCTAAGTTATAATACAGTCCTTACTCTTAATAAGGGCAATTTTGATGATTTGAGACAATTTTTGAAAATTGCGTCACTTGTACTTGGAGTTCCTACCAATACTTGGTGCCCATTTACTTCTGACTTAAAATCTTGAGCGGAATTTTCACCCTACATACAGGAGTAATAGGAGTTAAGTTGTTCACTGTAAAGGTTGTTAGAATAGTCATTGAATGAATATAATTCATATTGGTACTCACAGAGGAAGATTGGGAATTGGCGTTAAATTTCCCGGCCATGAATCAGAACTTGCTCCATTTGGACCGATGCTGTTCAAAAAGCGTTAAATAATAAAATACAAGGACTAGACCGTCATTTGCAATTCACCACGGTTATCACCAGGGCTCGGCAAAACCAGGCATTTTCATTGGCTTGGCTTGACTTGGCTTTTCCCCTCTCGAAAAAATTGGCTTGGGTTGGCACACAAAAAACTAAGCCAAGCCAAGCCATGTGCCAAAGCCATTCGTGCCGAGCCCTGGTTATCACTGATAACTTATAAGACGCCAGAAAATGAAAAAAACGTTTAAAAAAGTGTTAAAATAACTTGGTGAGCAGAAAGTTCATCAAATTCCAAAAAGTAACATAACGGAATTTTGTTAGCATAGCCGGTGGTAACGTAACTGGCTATGTGGTGTATTTCGGGTAATATTAAAGATCTTATGAATAAGTTCATGGGGAAACATTAATCTAATTCGAAAATGTAGAAGTTTTCAGCACTTCAAATTTTGAAACTGGGAAATTGGTCTCAGTATTACCATAATTATTTATGTTGTTTTTGCTATAAATTGGAGTATATATCAGCCTGTTTAGTATCCTTAATGGCTGTCGTTGTTATTTAGTATGTACAATATTATTCGATAAAGTACTGTGGTTGCCAAAGGTTACTCTCGAGAAAAAAGATATATATTGATGAGGCATATGTTGTCTGGCGCATAAATCAAGCCATTAGCAGATGGCCATCGCGAAAAATAACGAAATAGTAGTCGCTAATATTAACGCGTTTTCCTGTTAGAACCGTCCGGATATTCTGCAGAATAGTTTTCCTAAAAATACATATTTTAACTGCAAAGGGTTTCAAATGGCATATAATGCGTAGGGGTCCATTAGTCCAAATTTGAACTAAACGCCCCTGTTATCATGTTAAGCTTTTAAAAATATCAATTCCGTTTTGTGCTTAATACATTTTCTCATAAAATTTAACTAGAGCCGTGTTTCACCGATTTTCGATTAAGACCGGTTTAGTACCATTTTTGGTAAATTTAGGACATTTAGTCCAAATGTGTACTAATGGGCCTCTGGGAGTTAATATGTTAAACTCTAGTCCTAATTGATTAGAGTTTAACATATTAACTCTCAGAGGCCCATTAGTCCAAATTAATCATGAGTTTCATAAAGACTCAATTTATTCCGGCAAAAATAATCGTTCGTACTTTACAAATCCGTCTGTATTTTTTGACCCATTAATTCTAGCCCATTAATTTCAGCCCAAAAAAATTTATGTGAACATAAATGTTTTAGGGATTTATAAGTACTCGCGGACCGGCTTTAGGCTATCTCTAGCAAAATTTATGAAATTTATCATTCGAACCGAAATAAATAGCTTCGTTCTTGGATACGTACTATTATTGATTGATTTGATTCTTCAAAAGTTAGAACTTGAAAATGTTCATTAAATGGTTTAGCTGTTGTGGTCGTTATTGTTGTAACTGTTGTTCTGGTTGTTACTTCTGTTGTTTGGGAACGTAACTTTTCGGGCGTGGGAAGCGTTTTAGCTGGGTTAAGCCAAGCGTCCCAAAGACCTTCAAAGCGAGGTTTAGTAACAGTTTCGATTTGCTCTGTCACAACTTTCGGTTAGGGTATTCAAGGTGTCATTCAAAGTACGATAAACTTACTTTTCAACCAATTAATATCAGTTATACTGATTATACTAGTATAACATCGCATAACCCGTTATGTTAACACCATTAAACGTAAAAAACTGTTAACATAGTGGAATTTTGGTAACATAATGGGGTAGGGGCCAAAAAAGACATAAAATATCAATATGGCCCGGCTTATATGGACTCTAACGTTTGGTCTAACGTATCGAATATGCTTGTTTGACGGGACTATAAGCGAGCTAAGTATGGCATATGAGAGTTTAGGGGTTACATTTTAGCTTAGACACTTTAACAGTGAACACTCTACTTCCTTTGGCCTCGTTTCAAACCATAGGGATTCATTCGTCATCAACAATGAAGCTGTTGGTTTAAATTCTGAAGTTACTTCGGGAGGAAACAGTTGAGTAGTGGCGGCAAGTCTCTATCCAAAGTGAAAAAAAGATAATTTGAAACTTTAACCACACAGTAAAGATTACCTACGGAATCGATTCCTTTAACCGGCGTGTGTTTTTGTGGGTCTTGCGGTCTGCGAAATGGCGGTATGGGTGGTGGTGGAGGTGGCGGGAAGAATTGTGATAAAATTTCGGGGTCACGAGAAGGCTTAAAACGATGTCGTGACGTTTTGGTGATCCGTCGCCCATCATAATCTCGGTCTCCGCGTTGGGGGTATGAATTGGACTGGCAGTCTGAAAGTATACAATTTGGTTAAAGTGAATTTTAAAAGTCGTAAGTTAGAGTTCCCACTAAAAGTGTACGTAAAAGTACTAAAAGTACACGTAACTGATTCCATGACAAAGCAGCCCCACAAATCGGCAACGCCTATCTTTCAAGGTAATTTGAATTTTTTTCACAATTCTGTTATATAACGAACCCAAGTTAACTACACTTCGCTGCCATATTGTCACTTGTTATCTTACAGATTTGCCTGTTGACTCCCTTATCTTGCGAATAGTTTTTGGCCAACTTTCCGGGATTCCTTATCTTAAAGCACTGTGCTGTTATGTTGCAGGTTTCTCCGTTGGATCTGTTATGCTGCGGTTATATGAGAAAGTTGCAAGATAATGGCGCAGGGGCGTACTTTACAAAAGTTCTTTATTAACATGTTGAATTATGTAGTGACGACCCTAGCTTAAAATTCACTTGAATCTACGGCTAGCACTTAGTGTGGTAACAAATACATGTGTGGTAACAAATACGTGTATGATCACGTTATCCCGGACAACTGGTAAAGGTCCAATTAAAACAATATAATAACTATATATCGAGTAATATATCAGGTTACAGTTAACTTAACACGTTATGTTGCGGACTGTGTTAACTTAAATTCGTACCTGGTGGTCAAAATAATAGTAGAATAAATAATAGTGGTATATATAAAATAATAATAGAATACAGGGTGTATCAACATAGTTTGTACTAGCTAAGTTTCCGGTCCACAAAAATCTGTTTTGGCCAAATTGTAGAACTCGAAGCTAGTAACAAAATATGCAAAAGTTAAGTTCCAAAAATGTCTGTAGCCAGTTCTAGAATTTTTAAGGTGCCAAAAAGGGGCCAAAAAGGGCCGAAAAGTCTAAAGATAGTTATTTCCATAGAGTTCCATTAACGGTTCGGAGTTTAAAGACTTTTAATATAGACCATGTAACATAGATCCATGTTGAACATTCTGGCCGTCACATATAATGATATAATAATTATGATTAATAATATTAATAATATAATGATTAATAATTATGATTAAATAAATTTAGAAAAAAGATTGGTTTGGTTATGAATAATTATTTAGCATACAGTTGACATGTTTGATATTTTTTTATGCTGAATATGCAATCGATAAAATAAAGAACTTGATAGATTTCTACGGTAGGGGTTAACATAGGTTAACCCACAAGTTGTGGGTCATATCATGACATTTAGCAAAGTTTGGCATATTTCGCTTAATGTCACTGTATGCCAAATTTTTCCTTGCTTGTCCTGTTAGTAGGGTAAAGTCCAAGCTTGTCTTTGTAAAGCCCGCATTACAAAGTCCCGAAAAATTTAGTTCGGCGCGTAAGAGTTAACCTCATTTACCTTGCGAGCGCGATAATGCACAATTTGCTGTCAAACTCAGTAGTAGTAGGAACATACGGAATTTATAGTAAAAAAAGGTGAAAAAAAATTATAAATTCGTCAAAAAAGTAGAGTTGGACTCTAAAGTTCACCAAAGTGTTAAAGTTGAAAATCTCATGATTGAAGTCTCATTTCTTTTTTTATCCCGCATTGACGCACATTGAAAATCCTCTCTTTATCCCTTTTCTCTCTGTCTACAGAAAAAAAAATGTGTTTGATTTTTTACAACTGTTTCATTCTCGTATTTTTAGACTTGGTAGTTTTTTTTCTTAATTTTTGTTTTTGGGCAGACTAATCGACTTGTGTGTATTTTTGTGACTCGAGCTCATCGTCTTTTGACCAGCATTTTAACACATTAGGATGATATGCGCCTGACATAATCCATCCTTTTTATATAATATGGACTCGATATGAAGTAATTGCAATTTAACTCGTACGTGACCAAATAAATGAATGTAATAAATGAATGTAATGAATGTAATAAATGAATGTCCATAGGAACCTGTAAATTATATATGGAAATAATGTTATAAGTTATAACTTATTACTCAAAGCACTCGTCAATTTTAATAGTAATTACAGTTAGGGATCTCTAGATGTGCGGTCGCTAGATGTGCATGTCTCTATTGACGTGCATTTTTTTACGAAAATTTCCGAATTATTGCTCTTATAAAGTTATTTAACCAAACCTTCCAGGAACGTACGCAGATTTTCCTTGAATACAGTGAGCAATATCAATATAGATGTCTCTGTAATATAAAAATAAGGGTTGTGGCTTCGTGCGTCAAGGCTGTGTTCTGAGCATCGCGTAATTACACGCTTCACACTCGATAAATTAGCCCATCGGCACTTATCAACTAAATTCAATGAGCTTCCCGCTCACGGACAAATGTCCTTTAATTCTACACTAGCCAAATTGGATTACCGTGTCCAGTACTTCTTTTATGCTGATTTAATCTGTACACAACTGTCAGATTCTGCCTCGACCAATTGCGCCAAAGTAAACCACATCGCTGGTTAAATACTCGGACACAATTTGAAAAGGGAGGATTACAATGTGACTGTTTTTGATACACTAGGTTAGCCGTTAGGCGCCTAGCCCTGTTTGCCTATTTTCAATAAACTATGGAACCGGATGCAGATTGCTATGTATTGTATATTATTATGTTTTATCTCTCTAGATGTGCATATTTTTCTAAATGTGCGTTTTTTTCAGAAATCGAAAATGCACATCTAAAGACCCCTGACTCTATACGATTGAATTTTGTCAATTATGAAAAAAATAATCAAAATTGTTTTTTGTTTTCGCTCTAAAAGTGATTGTAATTATTTTAACACCTTAACCCCGATGCGCTGGGGCTACACAGGATGTGTTTTACGGAGTTTAAATGGCTCTCATTCTTAAACGAGTCGGAAAAATCTTGATTTCACATGACTAGGTAAATTAAAGGGCGAATTTTGATTAAAAATATCACACTTGAATTTTGGAGAAGTCGAACATTCTGAATGGAGATCGCAAGATGACCTTTTTCGAAAAAAAAAAACGCAAAAATTTCAATAAAACGTCTCCTACGGAGTTAGCTAGGAAATCATAAATTATGGTCCTTCCTATCTTTCCAGAAATGTCGTTAAAATAAGCGGACCCTTATAAAATAAGAATAGCCTTGGATGTCAATAAAATATATTTGTTTAACAATTCTCACATAAGATACTGACAAATCAAGCAAAGTAAAACAAATTTGAGATTAAAATATACACATATTGTAATATTACATAATTTTTTTTTCAGAAAAAGGTAAGATAATTTGAAAGTTTATGAAGAACTTAATAGTCATTTTTTCAATTTATCACTGTAGTGTGATTCAGTAGTGGTAGAAGTGGGCAAATCGAAAAATTTTCGAGAAAAAAAACTGGTAAAGCCAGTGTAGAGCTTGTCAAACTACGTCGATCTGACTATACAGAACTTGATTTGGACCACCGGAGCCCCCTACAGAGTTGTTTGAAATGTCCAACCTACGCAAAAGAACGACTTGTCGATTTGCCCACTTCTAGCATATCTACCAGTTTATTTCCATTACAGACTGTAATTACAAACTGTTTGTTTTGTTTTCCAAATTTGAGACAATCTAAGAGACTAAAACGCGTTATTATGAGGACTCTTCATAAATTATGGATACATTAATGTACCATTAATAATTTATGTGAATGTACTACTATATTCGATTATGATTGTACTATTCGTTTATGTGAAGTTTACATCATTATTATGTGAAAACTAAACACAGTCCATACGACAAAATCGTTACGATTTGTGGTTCGAAAAATCGTAACAATTTTGAAAGATGACGTCATTTTGTAACGATTTTGAGTGAGGGACTGTAATAAACCGATGTTATTCCAAACAAATCGAAAAACAAGGTTTGGATGATGTTCAGTGATGTCGGAAATCTCATGAGAGAAGCCGAATTTAACTGAAGTTTAAGAACGAATATTTCTATCATTGAAAACATAACGGTTTGAGAAAATGTAAATTAGTATTTATGATCATAAAAAAATGTAACCAGACAAAGGGCGTAGGCCTATTTTAATGACGGAAGCTTTAACGCAATATAAATTATAAAAAAAATTTGAATAGTGGATTTATTTTTAGAGTACAGTTTGTGATAATATAATATTATATTATATTATCACAAACTGTACTCTAAAAATAAATCCACTATTCAAATTTTTTTTTGGTTTCATTGAGGCTACTTTCAAAATATGATACTAGTCTTTGTTTTGGAAATTTCTCACCAACCAGATTCCAACTCTCTGGTAAAATTTTCAGAGAAATATTTTTTTTATAAATTTCATTATTATAAATTTCAAAAAAAAAAAATGTATTTAAGATGGTCCTTGGTGAGAGTGCCACTGTAGTGGTTTATATTGCCATAATTGCAATCCCTGATTACAAAAGAAGATCAAAACTAAGGAAAACATCCATGTTTACTTGGTCAAAAAACGCCGATACGAGGTATGACTTACCTACCTACTAGATAAATCCCTACCAGGTAGGTCCTACCTTACCTACGCATAAAAATCTGTTAAGTTCAAGGAAGGGCCATACCCTGTTGTCTGATAACCCTCATTAACTGTGGTATTGACGTAACTGTCATATCGGAACTGTCATATCGTCGTACGTTTTTGGGTAGTTACCTACCACAGTTAACGGGAGGCGCACGTGAACCCTTTTCTTCTTAACCCGTC
>SCLG01000513.1:38899-60640 GCA_004367875.1 Oikopleura albicans | reverse complement strand
TTTTTTGTTAATTTTTGGTCTAGGGACAAACCAATGTTCGACAATGAAGATTTGTGCGCAATTTTTCGCAAATTGTTGGCCTTCGGGTTCTTTAAATCTCAAATTTAACTTTATAATTAATACTGTTGTATTTTTTCTATGAATGCCAAAGGTCAGACCTTTCGAACTAAAGCTTAACATTCGCTATACGATGTCGCGTTAACGCACACTGAGGTCACAAAGACGAGGGATACAAATTTGTATCCCGGTGGTGAACAAGCACTAACAGAGCGGTGGAGAACAAGGGTTAAAAAGGCTCCTTGGCAGCGAAGACTAAACTTGAAAACTTTTACATAATGTAATTTACATCATCGGATAGAGAAATGTCGACTCTACAGTCTGTAGCTCTGAGCAAGCTATTATATGAAATCTAATACAGCCGTGGAAGCGAGAACGTAACACTTTCATTTGTCAAAAACTGTTACGTTCTCGCTCCAATTGTTGTGCGCACAACGCAACACCCCAAAAGGCAACGGATTTTGACCTATTTTTTGATAGATCAAAGGCTTTGATCTAAAGCTTTTAATTCTAAAGCGGTTTAAATTAAATTTGTTAAATTAATTATGTCAAGTATAATATAATTTTTTTACGTAATTTTTTTTACGTTTTTTTAAAAGCTCAGTATACTGGGTTTAGTTATAGAAAGTGAAAGCTTTTCAGTTAATAACATCACTAATATCTTTAGTTGTATTTTTGTTTCCCAAAAAGTGTTACGTACTCGCTTCCGCGAATGTAATTTAATTATTGTAGTTTTGAGTCAGACCTATCCTTAAAATATATTTTCTCAATGTATTGGGAACATTTTTTTGTTAATACGAAATATTGTTCGATAATATTTTTGTTCAATAATTTAGTTTAATTTATACAGTGTGGTTGATACCAAAACCTTCCTTGTTGACAAGCTGCAATGAAATACGTATTCAAGAATTTTTTTTATTTTTCTCTCGTTTTCTCTCTCATTTTTGTTTTTTAATTATCGCTGAATTGCTTGTAGCCTGCGTGCTTGTAGCCTGTCGGATTACCATCCTAGAATTGCAGCTTTCCACTTGTCAACAAGGAAGGTTTTGGTATCAACCACACTGTACTACTATTATAATACTACTAATTTAGTAACAATCTATTAGCTGTGCACGAGTCAGGGATGCTATTATGAGTCATATTACCTAGTCATAATTTATGACTAGGTAATACCTAGTAGCTCTTGAATAGCTCTGACACAACGAATACATGAAAAGGGAAAAAACTGAAACGGGTTTCATTTAGAATAAGGTCAATTTTTGGAATTTTTGATACTTTCAAGGTATTTGAAGAAAATCAGGGGATTTCCATACGATACTGCCATACGAATTCTGGAGACAGGACGGCGAAAATGAGAATAACTTACCGAGATTTTCTTATGATAAACCCAATAATTGACGAAAAAATTGAAAAAAAAAAAAATTAACTTAACCCCTCGATATGCTGCTCGGCGTTTGGCCCAAAACCATGACTAACAATTTTTTTTTCGAAAAATTGACCTGTCCAATTCTTATTTTTTATTGTCTTAGTTTACCGATTTGATTTACCGGACATAAAAGTCTTTTCAGCGGGTTTGTCCAGTTCCCATAGCATGTTGGGGTCCAGAATGGAGCGAATTTTTCGGTTTCAAAGTTTAAGCGGGCTCAGATCGTGGACCAGACTTTTGAGTTTTTGGCCTTTTGTGTTTGCCTACATTTGCCGAAATCAGGCTGGACTATTCATTCACATATTAAAATTTCAGAAATACTAATTTAGAAATACAAATTCGAGTGCCGCCAGAAGAAGTCTACAAAATGCAGCGAGCAATCAAAAATCATTAGATAAGTTCTTGGAAATTTTCAAAGTTTCAACACAGAGATGCCAAGTGAGCAAACAATGTGATCAACCAGAATTATCAAAGAATACTGTGGTAGTATATTTAAATGAAAGTATGCAAAACTCTCAAAGTATAAGAAAGTATGAGGCAGAAAAGAGCAACTGTTACAGGAAAGATACTGAAAATATTGATCTACTCAACTTGTTGATTAAGATGGAAATGATGGATTGGAATTGTTCCACATCAATGCACTTTTTGTATTACAAACAAACAACGAAAAAGTGTACACTTTACATTATTTGGAAATTTTGGAGACACCACCTTGTGCCGCAAAATCATTTGAAATTGCAAGAAAACCAGGCTGCATTTCAGATAACCAACAGGGAAAATAAAAATCGAAAGACGAAAATAACAAAGATGGATTATGAGAAACATGATATCACCAGAAGATTAATACAAAATTTTAGTGATTGGAAAAAAACGGAAGAATCTCCCAAGGCAATCCTTTACAAAAACATTATTACGCAATTGCAGTACAAAATCCATGATGGTTTTTGTCAACTATATTTTAAACTCCATGAAAGTTATGATGACTATTGCAAAAATCTTGATCAAAAAACAACTAGCTCAAACGAAAAGAATCATCATGAATTTACAGTTGATGTTGGAATCAAGTACGATGCAATCCCATTGATCGAATTTTTGAAAGATAATATAAGCCGATGTTTTTCAGAGGATAGATTTCAACTTTTGGAAAAAATTGTCCAGCTTTATCAAAGGATGGAGCCTGGTGAGCCGTTGGCTCTTGAAGACATACAGATTTTGGTCAATGAAAACAGGTCATGGAATGGGGGTCAATTAAGGTCAGCACATACTGGAACATCATCATCGGAAAACTTGGGAAATTTTGGGGCTACCCTAAGCGTCATCGTCGCCGCTGTGCTACTTGATTGGAAAACCTTTTTGAGTTGTTTAATACTTGTTCCTTCAGAAGACGACTGGAAGACTATCAAACGAAATAAAGGTCGTTTTTTGAATCAAATAATAAACATCGGGCATGTACTGTGGAATCAATTGGCCAATTTGAGATAATTTTTTTAGTACACCCCCTGCGCTGTTATCTTGCAACTTTTTCACGAAAAAAATCTGCAAGATAACGAAGCGAACGGGGACACCTGCAAGATAACAGCGCAGTGCTTAACACATAAACATAGTCATTTTTGGATAACGGAGCGAACGAGAAATTATGCAAGATAACGGGTGACAAGATAACAGTGCAGGGGGTACATTACTAGACTGGGAAATCTTTCAGACTACGTTTACAGCTGGAAAACAACAAGGTATTTATGGTCGAAGTCTGTTCAAAAAGCGTGTTACTTTTTCAAAAAACCCGTAAGCTTTTTACCGATTCGTATCATGCCTTCGTCAATTGGCGGCCGGTCAAATTGAGTTAACCGCTGTTGACCGAAAGATTCGATTCGGCAAGACTCGACTAAATGTTGTAATTCCAGAGTGTTGCGCAACAAATTGGAATTTAATTTTACCAGAATATCCTCAAACTACAATCGACAAACAACGTGCAATGTCGGCAGCTTGGATGACGAAAAATTCATTTGAAGAATTTTTACGTCGACGTTTCCCATATCATAAGTTTAAAGACCCAACGGAAAAAATAATCAAACATTTTGAGGAAATATTGAAATATATTCCGTGTGCGGAATTTCGGGGTAATTTAGAGTCAGCAAGTCAACGAAACGAAAAGCTTCTCGTCAATTTAACAAAAGACCATTTGTTGACAGGCACTGGTTGGAAACTTGTTCCGGAGATTACTAATATTTTACGAGAATGCAATATATCGGTAGACGACGTAATTTTACAACATTTAAATCAAAATTCGGTGAGAATATTCAAAGCTTATTTTGTATAAACTAGGTGCACAGTTATCAGGCAAGTTGGCCCGCAGTTATCAGGCACCCTGGGCAGTTATCACGCACACTAAAAAATTTTACACTTTGGTATTGCGCAGTTCGCTGCTCGTGCTGTTGTCTGGCAGTTTTTTGCATATTTTCCCCCTATTCCGCCTACGCCCTGCGCAGTTATCAGGTAGTTTTTTGTTGCGAAACCTCCCTGATAACTGCGCACCCGGTATTTACTTTTGACAAATTGACAATTCATTATGAATCTATCATGAATCATGATGCTAAAAACGTGCTTTTGAACAGCACTAAGCGAAATTGGAGAAACCTGAAACCGGAGAAAATTTACCAGAGATGGCCTCTAAAATGCTCTCTACCGCCCAAACGTGTCTCTTTTTTCAATTTTTTTTCACCAACGTAATCTACGCAAACTACATCATACTATGTGAGTTAGAAAAAACATTATTTTTTTTTCTGTCAGGAAATTTTCTCCGTTTTCAGGTTTCTCCATCTTTCGTTTCTCCCTTTTTGGTTAGTGCCTTTTTAACGCACAAAACGCATCTAGATTCACATGTACCTAAAACGCGTAATAGACATGTTAATATGGATATACACACTTTATAATTAGGTCTTTATTTGTTTAGGATCTAAGCAGGATGCCTGAACAACGACATAAAAATGCGCTAGTTGTTATCGTTCACGAAGATGATTCTTACTCAATCGGTTTTTTGGAAAAGGAAGACGAAGAAGATTTTATAATTCATTGTTTGGACGATTATATTCAGTTACGGAAAAATATTAACCCGTCAAAACGTTTGGATTCCGAAACGGTACGACCAATTGCTCTGCACGATGACATCTTCACCATACAATTTGGTGCGTTTTACTCTATATGACCCTGATTTTGAATGCTTTTTTGATTAAAAAAATCAAAGACTTAAAGTATTTTTAGTTTTAGTTATTTTAAAATTTTAGAGCATGTAGATATCCGATCTCAAATTGGAATTTTTGATTATCAATCAGATCATTTTGAATATACCAATCGGTTGGAGTCATGGGCGGGACAGGATCACTTTCAAACGACCACACCCGCTGCGCGGGCTCGTGCGGGTTTTGTCCCGGTGGATCAATCAACCATGCCCATGATGCAATGTCCGTATTGCAAAGGTGGTTATTTTTTTCGTTGAGCCCAAAAATATAAATTAGAATATAAAATTGGCAAAAACGACAAGTACTGTCCTTTCGAGCATATTGTAATTGTAAAAAGGTCAAAAAACGAATTTTTTTTGTATAAATTAAACAAATAACCCCCAAAGTTCGTCTTTATGAGCCACCCCGAAATGAAGACCTTTTGGTCAACCATGTCAACATGTCACCAGACTGTCCGTACGTTCAATCTGAGACCAATTACAAACCTCAAAATGCTGAATTTATGGCCGCAGCTGCACGTTTGGCGTCTTTTCAAGAAAGTGAACGTTTTGGGCGCATACGCACCGGTTTTCCACATGATAATGTTGAACGCTTGATACCACTGCTCGTACACGACGGATTTTATTTTGCTCGACACGTCAATGTTTTTGATCAAATTAAGGAATGATTATACAACCTATTAATTTTTTTATGTTCAACATTTCTGATGGTTAACTCGTCGCCGATAGCCCGTATTGTTAATTAAAATTTATAATCAAATAGTGTTTTTTCTGCGACGGAACGCTTTCGTGTGATATTTTGGCTTATGATACGTTAACGGAGCATGAGCTGAGAATACTACACATACACGAACATCGAAATTGCACGTTTATGATTAACCTTTTGGGGCCGGCTGAATTTATCCGATTTCGTCAACAACCGCCGGTTATTCTGACTCGGACTAACAACGAAATTAGAGTTTTCGACGACGAGAATAATATACCCGATAAAGTCCATATTCTCCCCGAAGAAGACGATTTAACTCCTAAAGATGCCCGAGATACCTTCAATGCTTTACGAGAGCGAATTCAGTGTAAAATGTGTAGAAAAAATCGAGCATGCATTCTTGTAGAGCCTTGTAATCATATACCATTCTGTCCCAACTGTCACGCGGGACATGATATTTGTCCAATTTGTAAACAAACAATAACGGGAAGGATTGCCACATTTTCCGGATAAATAGACATGTTTACTCCAAAATAAATAAATTGTATTTTTATATAATGAGTGACAAGTGTAGTTCTTATTCCTTAGATCTAAGACGCAAAAATGTTAAAATGCAGCTTAAGTAGTTTTTTTAGTTAGAGGCCAAAAGCGCAAATAAATTTTCTGTGGTTAAAATTATCAGAATGAAAAAATTCAAAAATCAAAAAATCTCTTCATTTTATGTTACGTCCTCAGATTGGGCCCAATTTTTGATTTCTAACTTCTCGATTTTCATATTGTAATTCCTAGTATCAAACGATGAGACGCGGCGAACGAAAATAGATAACGCGATATATAATTTCATCCCACCTAAAAAAAACTACCTTAGCTTAAATGAAATTATACCTTTATTCCTCTTTCATTTGAAAAAATACTGGTCCCTTTCCGATCGGACCCATTTCTACATTGTACATATTTGCCAAAAAAAGTGAGATGTTAATCATATCATAATTTATTAGCCGATTGTGGTGGAGGGCGAGTTGCAGTTCTTGTCGTTGTTTATATGTTACCACAGAGCGCGCCACCGGCACTCCGTGGTGAGCATTCCCCTTTTTTGTTGAGAATTAACAGTTAAAACATTTTTTAACTCTTCATTTTTTTTATATTGGTCATATTTTTAGTTCTTTTTGTCCTTGATTATGACTTTGAAATAATGCTGTGCCTGATAAAGAATCAGACACTTGTAACTTAATGAACTATTTTGTACTATTAATTATGTGTGTATTATTTGAGGTTACAGTGATATATAGTTCAGTCTTCAATGCCATCATCATTTGTCCAACCATCGCGGCCTGGTCCGTCACTTTGGCCAATGCAAAATAATACTTACAATTTTCAACCCAGTCACTAGCAGACTTGGTGAATTCATCGAAGTCTGAAAGTTGTAACTTCAATTTTAATGGTTCGACAGCGGTATTATTGACCAAAATTTGACCTGGTTCGGCTTTCACCGAAATCATCTCGTCTGATTCTGAGTCAGAAAGTTGTAAGGAAATATCTAACTTGTCAGATAATTCCTCAATATTTTCATTCAGCGACATAATCGCAATAAATTTTTCCGTTTTACCGGACTTCAATAATTCAAGCTCCGTACGAGCTAATGAATCGTCAATTGATATGTCAATTGAATTGATAAATTTGGCACTTTCGGCACCTTGTAATTTCGGCAAAAGTGCCTTTAATCCATAAACTTTAATGGAAGTATCGTTTATCTGAGGGTTAAAATCCGCGGTTGGAGGTGATGTAGGTATGAGATATACCTTATCAGTTTTGCGGACTAGTAGTCCGCGAATATATGCGGCGTTATCCGGCTCGGGAAGTTTAGAAGCAAGCTGCTTCAAAAGAACTCTTTTAGTGGATGTAAGGGGTTGTTCTAAGCCCCATTTTTTATTTAATCTAATTAAAAACTTTTTTGGTAAACTATTATTTAGTTTCAACGGTGTTATCACCGGTGTGACCTGTGTGGTCATTCAAAATAAAATCAAAATTCAATTTTCAAATAGTCCCTGTTTAACCCTATTTTCTCGTAAAAATGGTTGTTTAAAAAATCTCATCTAATTTTTTCTTATCTCTTCGGTGCGTGTTGAAAAACAGTCACCAATTGCTGTGCCTGATAAAGAATTAGACACTTGTAACTTAATGAACTATTTTGTACTATTAATTATGCGTGTATTATTTGAGGTTCCAGTGATATATAAATGGCACTTGTGTATTTGCACAGAGCATAACGCTAGGAGGATAATGCAGACCTAGCAAACGTCACACAACTAGGGTGATCCGTTTACTAGGGCTTGCAATAGTCCGAAAAGTTTGTAGACTGGATTCGTCGAATTTGTTGTTCCATGTATTTTTTGTAGCCATTTGTAAACTCTGGTACATTCTTGGTCCACCAATGTACGCGTGGTCAAAAATATTTGAAGGAATATCATCTACCCCGGGGGGAGTCCGATAATGTACACAAAAAAGTGGCCAAAAAGGTGAACCCCTTTTTCAACTGATACAGCCATAATTAAGGGTGATGTTCGGTAACCCATGCAATTTTTTTTTTTTCAAAAAGCATTACATCTAAATGGGCGAACAAACAACCTAAAAGGCTCGGAAAAAATTTTTTTTTTCACCTATTTTTTTGTTCTTGTGGGAGAATGCTGTATTCGCCCAAAATTTTTACAACGGTGCGCTCATTTTGGACCGCGATGTAACTTCGGCGATTTAAAATGTTGACCATTTTCCTCTGTATGAAAAATAATTGAACCACCGGTTACCTGGCCGGTAGTTATATTAGTAATGTAAGGTTGCTCTCTTGTCCCCACACTATTATCAATTACTGTGGTATTAATAAACGGAGCAGTTTCCGCCATAATCTCTGTTATTAGTAAAGCGGAAATNGTTCACTGCCAATAGTTATGGTCCCGCAAAAAACGGGAAATGAATCACAAAGTATGGATATAGGTTCTCAGGGTAATCCCAAACTGATATAATGTATGACCTGTCTCCAGGAAGCCTTTCTTTTTTGCATTTTTTAGTAAACAAATCGACCGTACTACCCTTAAATCGACGAAAAAACAAGTTGCGTGTCTATTTACACGCACTTCCCCCTCGGAGTTAAACTAAAATTTATAATCAAACAGTGTTTTTTCTGTGACGGGACGCTTTCGTGTGATATTTTGGCTTATGATACGTTAACGGAGCATGAGCTGAGAAGACTACACATACACGAACATCGAAATTGCACGTTTATGATTAACCTTTTGGGGCCGGCTGAATTTATCCGGTTTCGTCAACAACCGCCGGTGATTCTGACTCGGACTAACAGCGAAATTACAGTTTTCGACGATGAGAATAATATACCCGATAAAGTCCATATTCTCCCCGAAGAAGACGATTTAACTCCTGAAGATGCCCGGCATACCTTCGATGCTTTACGAGAGCGAATTCAGTGTAAAATTTGTAGAAAAAATCGAGCATGCATTATTTTAGAGCCCTGTAATCATATACCATTCTGTCCCAACTGTCACATGGGACATGATATTTGTCCGATTTGTAAACAAAAAATAACGGGAAAGAGTGGCACATTTTCCGGATAAGTACACTTTTTTACTCCAAAATAAATAAATTGTAGTTTTATTTAACGATTGACAAGTGTAGTTCTTATTCCTTAGATCTACAACGCAAAAATGTTCCGCTTACGTCGCAACATTTGACCGTGCACATGGCGTTCACCCTAGGTCGGCTAACCCAGTGCCATTCAATATTTTTTTTTTCATTTTTTTTTCATTTGTTGACTTTAAGTTTTGCTAATAGCAAATAATTGCCGAAATTATTGAAAGAGAACAATAGATTCGGCGGAAACAAAAGAAACAAAAGAAACAAAAAAAAAATGCAAAAAACTGAGAAAAAAATCAAGAAAAAAAATAAATATTTTTCATATTTTATACACAAGTTTTTGGATATTTTTGTGATCATTTTGCNGCTCCCACAAAATATTAGGAAATCTTTTTCTTTATTATTTCATCTAAATATTTGCATGTTTTTTGTCTTTTTCTCTGTTTTTTTTTATTTATTGATATCGCCGACGCCCATTGTTCTGTTTGGCAACTATTTGCTAACTTTTTTTTTTGCTTTTTTTTCTTTTTTTTTCTGTACTGGGTTAGCCGAGGTAGGAGGCATCCGTGCACATGTGGTGTATCTCATACTGTATAAAAATAATACAGGAAGTGAAAAATTGATATGAATGTTTTTCGTGTTGTTAATTTTCAAAAAATACTACTGAAATTACTTTAACCTTCAAGGCGAAGGTGATTTGAGAGCCTTTAAGGTTTATTTGAAAACCCCTTATTTGGCGACCGTCTACCCTATTTACAAAGGAGTAGAATACCCATAAAAACTCACAACATGAAATTTGCATGAAAAACAATTTATTTAAACAATTAAATTCAATTTAGCAATTTATGAATCGTATTTATGATTTCAAAAATATATCGTAGAAAAAAACGTTTACGACCCCGCAAGCGTAATTTGGGTTAGTTGGTCTCTTGCTATTTTATTACCGAAAAAACGAGAGTTATTGTCAGAATTGAAACAAAGTAATAAGAAACAATAAGAGAAAATAAACCGACATCGAATTCCAGAGTTTTGCGGACATCAAGAAAAAAAGTTTTTTTACCAAAGTTGGGCTACCATAAATGCGGAGTACGTAGACGCGTCGCAAAAATGTGTAAATTTGGAAATCTGATCGTTCGGCGCGCAGCCTGAAAAAGTCGAATCAAGAAAAGGTTGAAACCTTCAAATGGTCGAAAAAGAAAAATCGAAAATTGCTGAAAGGTCGAAACCTATTAGGTTTAAAAAAGGTCAAGACTCTTAAATTGTCGAAACCTGAAAAATGTTTCGACCTTTTTAGCTTTAGACAATTTTCAGCCACATTTGACCTTGTCTTTTTCGACCTGTTCAGGGTTTCGACCCATTCTGTATTGGGCTATTTTTGGCTGCGCCGATTGTACCACTTGTTTTAGTTAAGACGTAGTGTCACATTATTTCTTGAAAGGGATCAGTGGATTCTTACCCATATGTAAAAATTCGTATGAATTTGCATAAAGCGGCTAAATGGCTTGTGGAATAGGCTTGGAGAATTGATTAAAGCACTCAAAAGCTGTGCGATAATATGGTTTTTTGAGCCCTATGAATCATTCATCGTGTGACCTGTTGAACTTGAGAAAAAACTGGATTAGCCAATTTCAAATCACTTTTTGATTCTGAGTAGAACAGCGTTGCCAGTTTTTTTTTTTGATTTTTTAAGCCAATCAATGTCTCTCATCTTCTCTCTTTTGCACCGGGTGCGACGATATGTTTCATGAAAAATTCTCAAAAATAGAGAAAAAGGTAAAATACAAAAATATTCTCCAATGGTTTTTTTCGGCGAAGAGCTGATTGTCGGGAAAAAATTGTTTTCTTGTTCGTCCACAAAACTCTGAAGTCTTCGCAAAAAGATGAATTTCAACTTCCTGGTTAATTTTATTATGCAAATGTTTGGAATCGCTCGTCGAAGAAAAAAACGCGATTTTGTCAGAAAATTCTTTATGCTAGGTATGATATTAGAATTTATTTAAAAGCCCGGTCATTTTTGAGAATGTGTACATTCTGGGAATTATTGTACTGCGTCGTTATCTTTCACTTTGACAAGATACAGCGATTGATTGAAGCTAGTAAACATCAAACAAGAGGTTATTTTCAATAAATAGCTTTCACGTGAATTTTTTCTGACATGACTTTTCGAAAACTCAACAGGTAAACGATTCGCTAGCTTGCTCAGAAATGAACTCTTGCGTCACTCGGTTAACCATTTGTGAATTGGAGTTTTTGTGGACAAATCGGCCAAAAAGTGTTTGGGGAGTTCTCGGGAGTTTTTGGAGTTTTCGATAGTATGATCATGGAATTTAGGACCATCAAATTGCTCATAAATTATGAGTCATAACAGCGTAGAAGGTGTAATAGAAAGTTGGGATTTTTTAGTTATTATTACGGTACGGGACGAACATGTCGAATAAATAAAGCGTACAAAAAGTTTATGGGCCATAAATTATAGCAAAATTTCTTCTGGAAATAAATTGTGCCACGGGAAATTTCGTGAGGGATAAAAGGAATTCAAATTATTCGAAAATTTTAAGTGGCATTTATGGTGACTCTAGCTGCGTATTTCCAAGTATTCATAAACACGATGGAATCCTTCTTTATACCAATCTGTGAAGATTTTTCAAAAACTACATTTTGGAACCAAAAATTTCACACGATCGCGCTATCAACCGGATTTGAACCAAACGGTACACATTTTGGTTCATTTTTAAACAAGGAAATGATTATCGAAATCTTGGTTGGCTTATTCAAGCTTGGCACATTTTTAAACTTTCAGCCGATGAGAAGAAATCAAGCTAGAGTTAGAAAAATAGCTTTAATCGGTCGCGTGGGAGTTAAGCAACGCCAAATTGATATTATTGAAGAATTTGAAATCGATTTTGACGACGACGAAGAAATTGAAATTGGTCGAGGAAATCTTTTTTGTAAGAAAAAACCGAAAATAAAAATCGAAGACCTTCAAGATATAAATGAAAAAGTGTTCGCACTTTTTGAGTTACTTGGGAAACACTCAGAAGAGACAGACATAATCAGACAGTCGCTTCAAAATTATCAAAATCTTTTTCGGAATCCCGCAAAAGCGGAAGTGGTTCAAAAATCCCGAAGGATCTTTTATTTCAAAAATTCAAAAAGCGAGGTCGAACAAATTGCAGAATTCAAAAAGTGGTTACTCGAAAAGTTCGTAGGGCTACAAACTGGTGGGCAAAATTATTATTTTTTTGAGGGGATAGAAGTTCTATCTAGCCTAGAACTGCATTCGGGGATTCCAAAAATGAGTCTAAAATTTTTTTTAGACCACTGTTTTTTGAGATACCGGTCAGTTTAGTTTTTATGAAAATATTTTTACCAACACTAAACCGACCGGTATCTCGAAAACCAGCAACTAAACGTCCCTCGTCGTAATGAGAAAAAAAGTCGCTCGTAGTGTGTTCTATCGATTGAGCACAAATTTGAGCGAATATTTTCGACAAAATTAAACCGACCGGTATCTCGAAAACCAGTGGTCCAAAAATATTTTCATACACTTTTTGGGAATCCCCGAGAGCAGCTCTATCACTTTAGGGTTTTTTTTATTTGTTGCTCGCCAGTTCGATTCCTCCAAAAGTTCACTGGTTTGAATGAATCGGTACAATTGACGGAAATGGCCGAATTATTCAAGGAAAGGTTTGAAATTGAGACACACATGTATTTTAATGAAACGCTTGTTGGTGGATATTCTATATTGTATCTTTTGAAATCGTGGGACGAAAAGACTCAAGTCAACAAGTACAATGGGTCATTATTTAAAGATTTGGCCAAGTTCGACCTGGAAAGGTCAAACGCCGACCCCTCGAGATTACTTTTTGGAGTTTGTTTTAATGGCGCATTCGACCAAACTAAAGTAATAAATTAAATTATTTTCAATTTTTACCGAAATTTTTTTTAGAGTCAACTTTGGCGAACGCAAAAAATTGAATTTAGATATGAACATTATCAGGGACATTCATTCTTCAAAGCTTTATTTAATAAGGCGATCACTGCTAGAAACGCCGGTCACGAATGGCGCCACCTTGTGCCCAAAATTGAATCGTCATTTTTTTGTTTGGTCAAATTGGCCGAATCCAAATTGTCGAAAGACGAACTCGACCGGATTTTGGAGAAACCAGCCAGCAATGGTCAGACATTGTTCAGTGTGGCGAGTTGGGGGTCGGAGTGTATATCAAAAACAATCCTCGGTCGAAATATTGAAATCAATTTTATCGATCACCAATTTTTGATGCCGCAATTCAAGTTTCAAAGTTGTAGGGATGAAATGCTTCGAAAAGGGGTCAATCCGTACATAACAATGTACACGGGGGACACTCAATATGAGAACAACCAATCAATGTTCACAAATGTTGACAAATCGCTCCTGAAACGTTACAGCATTGGAGATGAGCGGGAAACAGCCATCTATTATTCCATGTCAAACTTAAGGAGGGGTCCGTCATGATGTGTACAAACTCAAGTTTTTGTTTTTGTCAAGTTCATGACCCAATACGCGATCGGTGCTGTGAACAATGTCATGAAAAATATTTCCATCAGATGCCGGAAGCGGTGTTTTATTGATACAGACAGAAAATAACTCAATAGTTTCAATATAACGTGCTAAAAAAGAGTTTTTCCCAGACGTTAAGTTTGTAAACAACATGACGGACCCCTCCTTAAGATGTAATGATTTTAACTGCCGAACAGCAAACTGTGAGGACTCAATGATATCCCACCAATGCTATCTGGGAGTTAAAGCGCCGATGAACGATTATGCCGGAACCGGAGCACAGGGGTTCGTGACAATTGGAAAATGGCACGGAATGGAAGTAGCTTTCAAACATTTGAGGCTAAAAGTTGAATGTGTACACTTTGTTAACAAGGCGGCTGAAAATTTCCAAAAAACTGTCGAGGAGTTTTTGACTCAGAAAAAATTGGAGGATAAAAACATTGTGACCGTTTACGGTTCTTATCGGCAGCAAGTTTATGACAAATTGTCATTATGTATTGTACATTATGTATTTTGCACATCTTTGAACTACACCGTTATCGTTATGGACCTATGCACGTGCAATTTGCACCAAATACCCGACGAAAATAAAAAGCAATTCTTCGGATTGGTGCAAAATGTCCTTGACGGGTTAAAACGAATCGTCCAAGAAAAAGCTGTCCACGGAGATATAAAACCGGAAAATATCCTGCTGAAAAACGAAAACGGAAAATGGCGTGCTCTGATTGGTGATTTCGGATTGACCAATCGGAGAGGAGGGACGCCCATTTTTGTTGCTCCGGAAGGAATCAGCGACCGGATAGTGGAAAAAACCGACATTTATTCCCTCGGAATCACCATTTTGTTTTCGGTTGATGAACCCATGCTCGCCCTCAAAATGCTTTACATGCCGATTCGGAAAATGTTGTGGAAAGGTCGAGAAATTCTGGAAAAACACCCAATTTTTTCAATAATTTCACGAATGATTAACCCCAAACCCATAAAAAGGCCCTCAATTCTTGCGGTGGAAAATATGCTTTTATCAGTCAGATTTGATGGATCGGAAATTTCAATGGAACAATTGGAATTCGAGGGGTTAAAATCCGCTTTGGACAAAAATGAAACCGAGAATTGTACTTTATTTCCATCGCTCTACAAAAGACAAATGGAGTTATTTAAGTAAGTTTATTACAGTTTATGTATTGTGATTTTATAACAACACATTGGTTTTATATTGTTAACATTTATAAAATCGATTAAGGCTGAATTTGGAGGCGGCCTTGGAAGAGGTAGACGTATTTTTCAATACGCGAACATTTAATTTGGTTCACCTCTAACCAATCACGTCAATGTAAAATGAGATGACCTCTTCCATGGCCGCTTCTTTTTTTTATTTCGCTACTTGCGACCCAAATTCAGCCTTAATCGATGTTATGTTTTTTTAATTTAAGATTAAATTAAATTAAATTCCGGTTACAAAGATGAGTCTTTCTCAGGGTTAATCTGGTTTTATTTAATATCTGAACTTTTAAACTTTTCTAAAGTGGTTTAAGATTGATTTGTTTTTGGTTTATTAAAACACCCGTGCTTCTGTGTTTATATTACTATCAAACACTTAAACGTTAACTTAAGTGCACACTCTGAAACTAATTTCTTAATTAATACAAGTTCAGTTTTAAATTGTATAAATTATACATCTTATATTCTACACCGGGTACGCAGTTATCGGGCGGGTTTCTTGACAAAAAATCTGCCCGATAACTGTGCAGGGCGTAGGCGGAAAAGTAAAAAGTGTTTTATGAAAAAACCTGCCTGATAACGGCTCGAGTGGGCCAACCTGCCCAAGAACTGCGCACCCGGTGTATACAAATGTAGCTCACCTGCTGAAATGAATTTATTTTTGTACTTAATTAGGTACCAATATGCAACAATTGTTTCAAGTAAAAAAGTACCCACTTGGGAAAAACTGACATCGGTTCAAAATTGGTATCAAAAACGATTCATGACCAATTGGAGCAAGATTTCGCCTGTTGGGCTTTTTCGACCGCAACCATGCTCCATAATTCGGTTCGACTTTTCATAGAAAATGCTTTTCGACAAGAAAAAATCGACGAATCCATAAAAAATGACTTAATCAAAATAATCGAGGAAAAATCTTTCCACCGTGAGATCAGGTCGGAACTGCTTCTTGTAGTTTTTCCAATAAATATGAAAGCAGATTTCGACAACGAGGATCAAGTCGACACTTCAATTGTTATCGAAAGAGTGAGTTTCTATCATTTTACACACTATACAGGGATTAGACCGATAATAGACGATTCTCTGAAGAAGCGTCTGCCCAAAGATAAACGTCCCTTATACATATATGTATTTCAGACTTTTCCGCGCGATGAGAGATCAACCTAGATTTGAGACTTCTTTTTTTTTCCTCCCCATTTTGCCTTTTATTTTTCATTTTTTTGACAGATTCATATAACATTAGGCAAAAAAAAAATGTGAAACAGTAGAGCCTAACCCGATCGTGCAGTTCTTTGGACAAAATATGTTCTTGTTTTGCTACACTGTTATTTGAAATGTTCCCCTATTTTACAAAAAACACTTTTAAACAGTCTATAACTTGCCCCGATCGTGCACTCATTTGGCCAAAAAATGTTCGAGTTTCATGCTGTTCCGCCTAAACACTGTGCATTTATTTGGACACTTTATAATGACTATATTCTCGGCCAGGTGAAGAGTAAAACGTAATAACGATATCTTGCAAGTAATCGTTTATTGTAAAATATAATATATTTTTTGAAGACAAAGAGCATGCGTTGCTCTTGGTACTAACATCGTCGACTTATGGTAAAAGTGAAAAGGGATCTCTTTTATATGGAGATCTGGGAAAGAGGGTTTCCTTTGTGAAGCGGGGTATGTAAAAAACAATATTGACGCGCTCGGTATGCGAGTAAATAATAAAATAGGCGCGCAAACAGTAACCGCTGAGAGTCGGTTATTATGTATTGTTTGGTCAATACAACTTTTAGACTGACCAAGTGTACAAATAAATGCGCATGTGGTGTAATAAGTATAAATTATAGATACAATTCAATTTGTTAACCCTCTGCGCAGTTATTATGTATCCAATTATCATGCAGCTCGGCCCACTTGTTCTCTCACATGACAAGTTTTTACCGGAGACTTTTGTTTACACCCAGCGCTGTGATCCGGCACTCTACGAAATTATCCGGCACCCTGTGCAGTTATCCGAAAATAAACTAACAGAAATATATCATCATTTTTTCCACAAATAAGACAGATTGGGTTCGGCCACTATATATGTGTTCTATATTTTGAGACCCTTTCTATAATAAAACTTTTATTTAAGTTATTTTAATCTTTGGTTTTCAGTTGGTTAACCCGACACTACTACAACCGCACGGCACTTTTATGATGAACAAAAATTACCGTTTGATGTACGATCCAAAACGATCCACCGAGTTTAACCCCCAGGGATATTGTGGGACCTTTCAAGATGCCGTCGATGCCAATCAATGCCTAACTACCTACGACGGCGGAAAGAAACACGCGGTCACTTTGTTTGCTATCCGTTGCGGCGAGTTGATTTTCAAGGATTCACAACGAAGCAATACAAAGACCTATAGGGTTCCTCTCGACGCGGGTTATCCCGAAATTGGTCAATTTATTGATTTTCTAATTTTAAGCCCGGCAGGACTAGTGCTTTGAAAACGTAGTAAAGAGTTAACTAGCGTGAGATCATCGACCTAGCGTTTTCATAACACCATACAGGACTTTTCTTCGGCTCTGATGAAAGTGAGAATTTGGTAAAACTTTTGGGCCTTGAAGTCGACGAGGAAATGTGCGTGGAAGCCCTAGAAAAGTTTCCGGACGATTTTGAGGGGGCTATCAATCATGCATATTCCCTTCAAATTAACCCTTCTTACGCAGCTGGGGACAGCGCCCATTCAGGAACTCAATTGTTCTCTGTAAATGACGAAGCTTTGACATATTTGCTCGATATGGGAGTCGATTTCGAAACTTCTCGAAGAGCTCTTTTTGAGGCTGATAATAATTTGGAAACTGCTATAGAGCAACTTTTCTTGTGATTTATTGTAACTATTGGCCTACAATTATGAAAATAAAATACAGTCCTATCGTTTTTTACATAACAAAAATCCAGTTGCTTGACACATTTTAGGTCGTATGACTCATATAATCTTTGTTCCCATTTATTGACAAATATTTCGCAAATTTTCTCAAATTCATAAGTAATTTGAAATTACTAATTTGTCAAAATTTTATTAACAACTTTTTACAAAAAAAACATTGTTAATTTTACAGTACAATTGTTTCATATTTTAATACCTTAAAAGATAATTTGAAACAGAAACGTTTGTCAAAACTCGTTTCCAAACACGTTAAGAATAAAATTACGCAATGCTTAAAGTTGGGAAGACCAACGCATGCCAAGGCCTACCATTCCAATCCCGATGTAAATTAACAAAATTTTGTTTTAGAATAGGCTCCAAAAACTATTCAACTAACGACTAAATCAGTTTTGTACTTGTGGCAAGATGAGGAACGTATTTTTGAAATGACTTTTGACAGGTATGGTACATTTCTGCAATTTGAAAATCACACGTGCTTCATGTTGTTTGTTTGTCTAACAAAAACTATAACCACCTGCGCCGTTATCGGGTCAAAATTTGGACTGAAAATTTTCCAGCCACCTCGCCTACGCACTGCGTCGTTATGGGTCAAAACTACGTTGTGATTCCTGTACTCCTACTGAGTCCAAAAATAAAATAAAACTAAAAAAAAATCACATGTTAAAGAAGCTAAGGGCCAATTTCGGATAATAAATTTTTTATAACTATTCTAATAGAAGTGCAAAAATATGAAATTAACACAGCCAAATGAGACGTTCTGGAAAATCTCCACTCGTGCCGTTATCGAGTAAAATTTTTTACATGCCAAAACGAGTCTAAATTCCCGGTCGTGCCATTATCGAGTCAAAATTTGCTAGACATTCCGCCTACGCCTTGCGCCGTTATCGGGTCAAAGCCGATTATCGGGTCAAAACTTGGACTCAAAATTTTCCAGCCACTCCGCCTACGCACTGCGCCGTTATCGGGTCAAAATTTGTCCTCAAAATGTTGACCCGTTAACGGCGCAGGGGGTTAAAGGCAGTAACGCACTTTATACCCAGCCGAGCCCGAAGGCGCAAGGCTGGGTTAAGTGCGGAGACTGTTTTTAAGAGTTAAATTCGACAAAGACCAACCAGACGTGAGTTTGAGGTTGGTGTCTAAACTTAAGTGCTGGTGTTACAAAACGTAGAATTATATTATATTTATTGGTTAAATCAGAAAAGTGGCTGGAATTATTTACTGTCGTTATACACCGCTTGAGGGTTTATCAGGCCCCCCTTTATCAGCCACTTTGCCCGCTCGTGCGCTTATCAGGCCACTTTTTTTCCCAAAATTTTTTCGCCAATCCCGCCCACGCACTGAGGGTTTATCAGGCCACTTGTGCTGTTAGTTTGTACCCGCGAATGGGTTAATCCAGCCATTTTCTCGTATTTCGCGAACGGTCACTTGAAGATNTAATAGCTAATTTGTATTGCGAAATTCCCCGCTCGTCCGCTTATCAGGCCACCTTGTTTTCCACATTTTCCAGGTCTTCCGCCTACGCCCTTGGGGTTTATCAGGCCGCCTGATGGTTTATGAGGCCGTTTTTGGAAGGTGAAAGTGGCCTGATAACCCCTCAAGCGGTGTATTTATACTGAGCGGCGAGCTCAGTGTAAATATAACGACAGTAACGTTATGTTTACTTGATCCTTGATATCAAGTTCAAATTGATATAATTTATCACTACAACTCCACCCCTTAATGATTTTTGAAAAGGGATGAAGTTATACTTTTTTGATTATCGATGATTGGTAATAAGTCACGAGTTAAATTGTTGCATTAGAAATATTTTTTTTTGTTGGGTTTTTTACATTTCTCCATCGCTGCTGGAGAGACTAATCGGTGGCATAGGTAGAATTTTCTTTTCGTCTAATTTCTTTTTTGAAGCTTTGTCCAAAATTATATCTTTGATCCAATCAGGACCATGTTCTGGCATTTTTTGGTAGTGCTCGAGGGCGTCTTTCAGTGAGCATTTGTGCCATATGGCACAAATGATTTGTTTGTTCTTTCCCCAGTTCGTATCCGTGACTCTTTTTGGCCATGTTTTAATTTCATTTAGCATCGATTTTGCACCAAAATCGAAAAAATTAAAAGTGTCACCTGTTTTACAGTGCACTCTGAAAATTCGTTCTCTAATATCGTCAAATTACGATATGTGATTTACTTCTTTACATTTGCTTAGGGACTTTAGTCTTTTTATGAACATTTTTATGGACGGAAAAGACTTTATGTCAAGGGTTGACAATTGCTCAAAAAGAGCTTTACTTCGGTTAATTTGGAGGCCAGAGCGCATCTCTGCAATGCGCTTTTCAATTAAGGCGGCTATCTCGTTATCTATGTCTTCTACGATTCGATCCATTTCGAGCAAATTTATTTTCTGCAGAAACAAAATGTCTTTTTGTATTTTGTTTTTGTTGACTGTCACGACCAATCTTTTCGTATTTTGTATACTTTTTGTTGTGTGTTTTTCGTAATTACATAGTTTATAATTTTTTTTTCAATAATCAGGATATTTTACAGTTATTGCGCCAACAAGAGCTTTTTTTCTGGTTTGTGTATTTAATCGAAATTTTAGGAGAACACGGTCGAGTTTGTCGACCGCGTCTTGTAACTCAGAAATTAAGCTATTTTTGGTTTGTAATTCATGAACTAATTGTATGAGTTTCAAAATTATTTGTAAAATATTAAGGGTTGCAATTTCCAGTTCGTGAGAAAAAATTTTTAATGATTTGTGGGTTGAAATATCAAGTTTTTGACAGTTCAGAAATAATAGATGCTTGTATATTATAATCTATTAGTCGAATGAGGGGGAGGGCTAGTTGCGGTTCCATATCTTTTTTGTAGCTAATTCTAAAATTTCGTACACTCTTGGTTCAACAATGAACGCGTGGTCAACAATATTTGAGGGAATAACATATACAGCGTCCATTAAGGACTTTTTGTTCCCAAGTATTAGAAAAAGTCGGTTTTCCCGATCACTTTTTGGTAGCGTTAGTCGATTAAGTTTCCTTTTGCCAGCAATTGTAATCCTAATGACGTTTTTCCGAATGTCTTCTACGTCAGCTAAGCACGTTATGTCACGCTTTACCTTCATTAGTCTTTTAAAGCGTTTTTGTCGATTGTTATATCGGACATCAATATCGGCAATTTGGGCGATCTTATCTGAAGGGTCGGTCTGCGTGACCGCTGCATGTCTTTAATTTCTTCGTCAATTCGTTGAAGTAAATCGTCTTTTGTTTTAATCATCGGTTTTGGTACCATTGTAATTTGATGTGTAGATGCTTGAAAAGACGAGAAGCTCAGAATTGTTGTCATTATCTCCAGTGCTATTGATGGTGGAATCCGAATTTAAATGGTAGGGCCCGAATATAAATTGATTGGACCAATCTTCTTGATTTCGCAGTATTTTTAAGTCGATAAAAGTTTTCTTAGACTGATATTTTCACTGCTTTATTGTTCGCCAAACATATACGAGTGATTGTTTGCTGTTGTTATATTTATACTGAGCTGAGAGCTAAATGGAAATATAAAGACAGCAACTGTCTGTACATATGCACTGTACAATTTAGTCCATAGTCTATAATTGTGGTTATTTCTGATCATCACACCTTTAGGAGGCGGTTAATGTATACTAACTTGATTGAGTTATTACTTAAGTGAGCAATTTTTAATTTAAAAAAATTATAACTTACTTGATTATCTTTTTAACGGGGTCGCTCTTATAGGTTTTCTTTCTCTTCAGGCACCATTAAACTATCAACGTAAGGGCGATTCGTTAAGTTGACACTCATTATAAATGTTCAAAAAGGGTGCGCGCCAGACGAGGCATTTTCCGGGTGCCACTTTATATGCTGATGATTGCCTATCGGTAGCGGAGATTTATTATAGGTTTCTCGATCGAACTTTTAGGTAATTTATCTGCTCGCAATAAATAATAATTAAGGACGGGTAGGTAGCGTTGTTTACAAA
>SCLG01000513.1:21068-31078 GCA_004367875.1 Oikopleura albicans | reverse complement strand
TAGAGAAATCCGCGTATTAAAAAAATACATGACTAAAATGCGTATTATTTTTATTTAACTTACTTTTTGCATCAATGCAGCTGTCGTGTAAACATCGTTTACTTTGTACAGTAGTCGCATCACTTGCTTCTGTCGCATGATATCTTCAGTATACTGTCGATCTTATTAAACACATTAAACAAATTAACGTTATTTACTTTATTTAACTCCTAAGAGTCCCAAGGGGCATATAATTCGTAGGGGTACAAACGTGAAAATTTGCACAAACTGCCGTTGCGTTAGTGTCAAGATAAAATATTTACAAAAAAATCAGTTCTGTTTTACGTTTTATATTTTTTGTCATGAAATTTGACTATCGCAGTGATTTTCAAACGCGAAAAAAATAAATAAGGTTACCACTTTTTGGTAACGTTGCTTGACAGAGCGTCTGAGGCTTATGTGGTCCGTAATTGGTATTTTATGAGCGCGCTCGGCCAATCGCAGAAAAGCAAATCACCGAACGGTGATTTCCTTCGTCTAGAATACTTTTCCCCTTCTTAAATGCCGCACTTATGGAGAAATTTTTTTTTCGCATTTTAAAATCAGGACGATAGACACATATTTTAGCGATTTTCTATAAAACCCGGTTTATTAGTATTTTCGGTCGATTAAGGGCGTCGTATTATAGTCAGTTATTATAGTCAGTACCTTGCAACTCTCGGACTACTTGAATTGCTCGCGGCACATGCATACTTGGTTTTTTCTGTGCAATCATCGTGTTTAGAATCTAAAATTACCAAAAATTAAGAGTGGTTCAGTTTTATTTTCTTTGAAAAGTTCAATGTATGAAATTCAAATGTTTTTTGTGCTACAGTTTTCAAACTTTAGGTATCTTCCTAGTCCCAGTATTTTTCCTGGCTCGATTTAATTTGAGCATAAAATTACAAGTTTTAAAATGCAAATTAAATGTATGTACGTCTAATCGTGATGGTTTCTAGGACACTTTTAAGATTTCATATACTACATAGGGCAACTTTTCAATATTAACTCTCAGGGAAATTCATCATGATTTCCACGGTTTTGAAGAATACAGTTGAGTTTTGTCCAACTTTTAGAGAATAAAAGCCTTCATACCGCCACATAAAATATTCCCCATCGGAGTAAAAAAACGTCAGGGCGTTTTTACCTGGTAATATTTTATATGTATATAGACTATTGGAAATCCCACTATAGTCATCAAAAATAAGCGGTCAAATAAAATAAGAAAATGTAAAAATAAAAATGAACCGGAAATCAGATAATGTAAAAAGTGCTTCAGATTTACCCAGATTATTGTTCCATTAAATTGTTGCTGCTGTTGTACATAAAAGCTTATGGGTGTCCAGGAGTTAAAACCCTTTTCATCACAGATGAAAAATACCCTTAAATGTTGAAAACAATTCTTATCAATCTCTGTATGACATCTCGAAGTCAAAAACTTATTTTTCTGTCAAGTGAAGGATTTTGGTATGTAATGGCGAATAAAAAAAGTAAAAAAAAAGTGAGAAAACGAATGTAAAAGTGTAAAGAGGAAAATCATCATTATAAAGAAAAGCAAAATTATAGATTGGATCTGGTACAGCCACATTTTTTGACAGACATAAACAGGCCGTTAATCAAGACGCATGAATTATTCCTACTTTACAGTATTGCCCCCGTTGATGGGTTAAAAGTCATGCTATTGATATAAATTATCCCCGTTTTATGTCTTGACCAATTGCTCTAGTTCCAAATTTAAGTCCCAGGCCCCACATGGAAAAAACTTACCGCGCCACCCAGTAACTTCCGCGCCAATTGAAAATAATCTGACGCATTAAATTACACAGGTTAATTGAAAACTAATTTTGGTCTGCCATACTGCCATACTGTATGATGTCATGATGTCACATACAAGTCCCCTACTCAATTATGTTACCAAAAGTCATTTATCTTACCTGTTCTGTGCGCACTTTTACAAGTACAATAATCAGTTACAGGGGGATCTCACATTAAGGGACGGTTCCCTATTTTTGACCAACGTCCACTTTTGTCCCTTCCGAAATGGGGCTCAAGTGAAAGCTCTTAATACACTGATTACGACAAAACTATTAAATCGCGATTTTCTTTTTTTTTTTAAGAAAACCTTTAAAATTTACAAACATCTTAATTGACCTAGACACACATCAAAAAACCGTTTTTGAAAAATGTTTTTGAAAATGTTTTTGAAAAATGTTTTTAAAAATGTTTTTGAAAAATGTTTTTGAAAATGTTTTTGAAAATGTTTTTGAAAAATGTTTTTAAAAATGTTTTTGAAAATGTTTTTGAAAAATGTTTTTGAAAAATGTTTTTGAAAAATGTTTTTGAAAAACGTTTTTGAAAAATGTTTTTTCTTCGAACAAAAACTTCTATCAGACAGATGTGTTCTACAGACGGTATTTAAAATGACAAAAAATCAATCGTTTTCAACTTCAAAGCTTAATTGACCAATTAGTAAAAAAAAATTTCGAAAAAATATACGGAAAAATGTCTAAAATAGGTTTTTAAACTTTAATGAGTAACGGTTATTAAACTCAAATACGGTCGTTCGCAGCTTATCCTCGGATTTAACTGTATTTAATGACGTCATGATTATGGTAGACCAAAACGGCTTCTGTATCCGAATGATCTACCCGCTGTGCAGAGCACTCGGATTTAAAAACCCTTTTGGTCTACCCCCTAGAATTTTCGCTTGGGGTAGAGCAGAAGTACTACACTCTTAATTTGAACTCTTTTACCCTTTTTTCGATACCCTTTTTTGACCGGTAATTTGCGGTGAAGGATTCTAAATATAGCATTTGTTTGTCGAACCGATTCATAATTGACCGGTAATTTTTGTTATTTTTTTTAATTCTCGGTTTTTGACCAAAACACACTCAAAATTACCGGTTTTGTCAGGTTATAGAGTTATTTGAGGTCAAAAATTTCAAATCTGGTATCAGTTTTTTAAAAGGACAAATAATGGAACGGTAATTTAAGTTTTGTTTCGAAAAAAGACGAAAATTGAAAGTTTATCGTATTTTTTTATTTACAGTCTGAAAAACAGTAATTTTTTATACTTTTTCTCCTATAGACAGAAGTCTTTTTTGGTTTATTTTTTCTCTTTTCTGTATGTTTCGTTCTTTTTTTGCATTTTCTGACGCAAATTTTGCAAACCAGGATGATTGTTAATACTGTTATACCAATACAGCCGCCTTTTTAGGTTTGACCAAATCATGATTTTTCGAGATTTCAAGAATTATTTCAAGATGTCACCGTGTGGAAGGCTTGTAAATTGTCATAAAAATATTTTGTGGTTCCCCCTTAACGATGAAATTTCACATATTTGTATCATCTTGAATGATGATGCCAATGAAACAAAATTTAGGGTACCGTTCTCCCAAAAACGTTTTCTTTCAGTTTCTGCAAAAAATTTTCTGGTACTTCCGAAAGACCACGGTGCCGTATCTGGGATAATCTGCCCCAAATTATGATATTTTATCAAAAACGATTTGGTTACCGACCCTGTGATAGCCGCCATTAACAAACCAGATTTTGATTGTGTTGAAATTTTGATAATCAATTTGTGGAATAACTTTCATTCTCCATTTCTGGTCGTGGTCCCATATTCTCTAAAAATGATAAATTAGAAGTAAAATCGTCAAATACTGTAGATGAAGAACAAATAATATATTTGAGATAATAATGGCCGTGTTTGCACATGTCACAAAAGGTGACCTACCTGTTTAAAGTAACAAAGCACTTGGGTAGACCGTAAAATGTTCCGATATTACTCTATATTACAGTCCCTACCTCAAAATCGTTACAATGTAGAAGGGTTACGTCATTTTTATCGTTTATTTAGAAGGGTTACCTTATTTTGTAACGATTATGAGGTAGGGACTGTACATTTTTCCAAGTTTGTTCAGTCCGTTCCAGTTAAATCGCATACTTGTGCAATTTGTTTTGTAAGCGTATTCTTAATTTTATCCGTCTGTGGTATTTATTTTGTTTTGGCCATGAAAGGGCTAAAACGGAAAAGGAATTCAAGACCTCGCTACGGACATTTCCGGCACTTCATTTTTCCACATTTTCATACTTACTTTTCGAGCTTTACAATTTGGCCAAAACATTTTCCCATAGTGAGAAGTCCACCATCCGCCATACTCATGAGTCATGAGTAGGCGGTATTCCTAAATGACCAACCTAAAGAAATAAATAAACTCTGGCGTACTCAGAACGTTAAGGCGCTTCTAATGTGAAAATCAAATGCGCCGTGGTCGATTACATATAGAACTTATCTTATAAGAAACATACTAAACACTTTTTTTTGGCAGAAAGAATTTAGATTAGGATTCCTAAATTAGGAAAATTAGGAAAATTAGGAAAATTTAGGAAAATTAGGAAATTTTAGATTTAGGATTCCTAAATTAGGAATATTCCCTAGTCATGAGTCATAAATTATGAGTCATAAATTATTTTTGACCCTTGTTAAGAGACTTGTCAAAATAACGGATCATGTGTTGTCGATGGAAATACTTTTATTTGTACGTGTTCAAACGGATTCTCGGGGGATACTTGCGACGAAACACCTTGTACCAGCGTTCCATGTGGTAGTACGGGTTAATGCACCATTGTCAATCATGTTAAAGGTTTTGAATGGTTGTGCGACAGTGGTTATTCTGGCGATTTGTGTGAAATTAACCCATGCTCGGCCAATCCCTGTCATAATAATGCCTCATGTTCCGTGTAGAGTTAAAACAACGATAATTTAAAACGAATGATAATTTAAAACAATGATAACTTAAATATTATACGAATTATTGTAAGAGTAGAGAGAGGTTTGGATTTTCGATTTTTTAGGTATCACACCTTAAAAATGAACAGAAATGATGGAATTTTATCTCAAGCGGCCCAGTGCCTTTAAGAATAGAATGAAGCATTTTTTGCTGACCATAATTAATTTAATAATTTTGGACTTTTACGGTCTGTTTATTAAAAAAACTGTTTGCCTATACTGTAGAACTCAAAACTCCAGTAAAAAAGTGTGAAAATGAAATTCAAAAAATGTCTAGAATTTTTGAAAAAAAAAATTGACCTTCAAAAAATTCTAGAACTCGCCTCAGACTTTTTATGAATTTCATTCTCACACTTTGTCTTTAACTCTACTTAGCCGACGCTCTAAAATTATTTTTTGAAAATTAATTTTATCTATTTGAAGATAGTAACGATTTGCACCCGAATAAAAATAAATCTACCAATAAAGTAAGAACAAAAAAAGTAAATGTGTAAACTACTGAATGCATTTAATTTCGTTAATTTGATTCAGTTTTGTTAAGTTCCGGGCATTTTGTTAAGTTTAGGTAACAGTGCGTAGGCGGAAAAGTTGACGCGAGATGACTGTTAAGGTCCAGGCATTTTGTTAAGTTCCGAGCATTTTGTTAAGTTTAGGAGCGTCAAATTCCGAAGTCATTTATCTTAGGTGTTTTTGCGCACTTTTACAAGTACAATAACCAGTTACAGGGGAGTCTCACATTAAGGGACGGTTTCTTATTTTTGACCAACTGTCATAAATTTTGAACATTTATTTTGTAAAAGTAATAGTGTTGCACATAACAAATACCGTATTGTTATATTACGTAAATTATGTTATTAGAATGAATATGGTAACACCGCATGCACGTGTTGTGCGAGTCATGTGACTCGCGTCTAGTATTCACCTCACTCTGAGCATAGGTTTTAAACTCACGTGAGCGAGCTCCGCTCTGCCACCCTCACGCACTGCCACTATATATATTGTGTGCCTTGCACAAATAAACATCTTCACAAACATTGAGTCTCCAATTTATTTTACAACGTCCACTTTAGTCCCTTAGATTTGAATTTGGTCCCTTAATTTGGTGTCCCTAAATATGAGACCCCCTGTGTATGATGTATACAGTATAAGTCTGTCAAACAGTATACTTCTACTATAATGCAACTATAATGCTGTAGAGTATAAAGGTGGACCCCAAAGTAAAGGCCCCCAAATTAAGGGTCACACCAAAGTAAGGGCCATTTTTTGGGAAGTGGCCCTTACTTTCAGGCCCCTGTACTGCTAGAGCATACTGGTAGTGGTAAAATGAATCCACGGTAGTATATTTGTAAGAAATTTATTTGACAATGTATTTACAAAATAAGATTAATTGTCGTAGTACAGTAGTAACGACCGTCAGTATGAATTTCAGGGCGAGNCTTCGAATTTTCCATTGGCACAGGGATGTTTACACATGTGGCAAATATATTTTGTTGTTTGTTGATCCAGTGTTGCGCCTGTTTTGATTGTACCCTGTATCAGTGAGTTAACAAAAAACTGCGTTTGTTTTTAAGAAGGCATGCATTTAAGTTAACAGATTAGTTATCCCAGTAGTAAAAGTTTACGCTAGTTATTTCAGATGATATACATGCATATAGATTTAACAAAGATATATATACCGCCTACAGTACACCGCCTTATTTTACCGTTTCCAAAACTGGCCGAATAAACGGGCAAGGGCCTGATAAATCCATAGGTTGTAGACGGAATATCTGGAGAAAATGCAAAAAAGTGGCCGGATAAGCGCACGAGCGGTAAATTGCGCTATATATAATGAAGTTCAATTCATATCTCAAGGTGACCGAATAAACCCGCAGACTATGAGGGGGCGGGCTAACCAAAATATTTTTGAGGTAAAAATGGCCGAATAAACGTATTAGCGTGCAAAGTGGTCGGATAAACCCACAGTTAGTGTATATAAACAAACTTTATGTGTATATTATATACAGTATGGCCTAAATATGTTAAAAATAAATATTATATGAACCATGTGTATGTACCATATAATGAAGGGCATACCATGATTTGAGCGAATACAGAAAATGCGTCATTTTAAACGCCGAAACCTGAAAACTGCAAAAGAATAAGTAAGCCTAAAATGGGCGAACCTGAAAACGGGTGACAGTTGAAAACGGTTAAAAATTTTAGGTTATCGGCATTTTTCGATTCCGGTTTTATTTGTAGCCAGTTCCAGTTATTGTCTATATTTGCCCAAATCAGGTTGTGCCTAATAAATATAATCATTCTTCAAAAACCACCTTTGTCTTAAGTTTCTTCTCAATCTTGCTTCCAATGCTTTTCCTCATTGATTCGCTAAATGACATGCATAAAAATTAAAACCTTTATAAAACATATAAAAATTATTCTCCGTTGAGTTGACCAATGAGAGACCATTGAGTTGTGCCGCGAGCAATTCAGTTGTCCGCGTTTTTTTGTATTCTTCGGTTTTTGTTTCGCGGACAATTCGCGGAAAATTCGCGGACAACTGCATAAAATATGCAACATATTGTAATTCCTACTAAATGATCGTACCTGATGATCGATATAACTCCACCAAGCCATACCAGACCAAGCAGAATCCAGAAAAATACAGCTACCTTTACTAGGATAACCAAATATTCTCATTTTTTTATAGATTTCTTTATCGATTTTTTATAGAAGTCATTTTAGGAATTGAAATTTATTGAAAATTTCGTCCTGCTAAATAATTTCATCGTGGTCAAAAGGGGTCACATTTTGTCGGATTAACCCTTTTTCCACAGAAGAAAAGAGACGGTGCCTGTGGGTACGGTCTAGAAACCGCCTGAAATAAATCTGGGTTTAAGATAACTAACTAGGCGGCAAGTGTTCATAAAAAACTGACTATCTATCCCTTCTTGTATGCCATAAACAAAGAAATTTTTTCTGCAGGATACGTCGTCTATTTTGAAAAAAGTGAAAATAAGTGAATAAGGTACAATAATAAATACGAACCTTACTACAGACGGTCTTTTCGCTTCCATCCAAACCTACTTTCGGAATCGGACTGATAAGTGGTTCAAAATTTTTCCAAAAAACACCGTCTAACCATTTGAAATAATGCTGTAATAAAAAAGTGCGTAGGTAAAAAACGCATCTGGTAAAACTGTACAGTATACCTGAAATTAAGCTAATCATACTAGTGTAAATTAATCTCAGCAATTTCAATATACCGCGTGAGGGTTTATCAGGCCACTTTCGCCCTCCAAAACCGGCCTGATAGACCGGCAGGCGGCCTGATAAACCCCAAGTGCGTAGGCGGAATAGCTGGAAAATGTGCAACACAACGTGGACTGATAATCGCACGAGCTGGCAAAGTGGCCTGATAAACCCTCAGACGGTGTATAAAAATTGACCACATTTAGCCGATCTAGCTGTACTCTATTCGTCTTTTATTTAGAACCCAAAACTGATCAGTTCATTTAAACAAGCGGTTTCATTGAACATGTGTGTTGCTTAAAATAGATTTTAAGTATCATAAGTGAGTATAATACTGTTTAAAAAATGACGGAAAAAGTCTCACCAAAATCACTTGGGGGTTCATTGCGCGGAACGTAATCGCCAAAACCAACGGTAGAAAGTGAAACAAGTGAAAAATAAATGCAATCCATAAAACTCCATCCTAAGGAAAAAATCAAAAGTCAAAAAAGACGATTTTCATAAAGGTCAAAGTGGCAAACTTTATCACCCGATTTCGCGAGATAGAAAAAACTTGCGGATCTCTAATTTAAGCATATAGGGGTCGCCAAATAAGGGCCGGTTTTGTGTATTTAAAAACCGACTCAAACCTGACTATTAGACTCTTCGGCGAACCAGGATTAGGCTATTTTCATTTTATTGCTTGACGAAAATATATTTTTGTTTGAGATAAGCATCGGGTGCGCAGTTATCGGGCGGGTTTCGCGACAAAAAACCTTTATCGGGCGGCCAATAACTGCTCAGGACGTAGGCGAAATAGGGAAAAAAAGAGGCAAAAAAAACGCTCGATAACAGTACGAGCGGGGAATTGCGCAATACTAAATTGCCTTTATCCAATTAAAGGCGGATAAGCCCATAGTGGGTGTAGAGTTAGAAAAAAAAATGAACAAAAAAAGTCCAAAAAATTATGATTTTGAGAATTTCCGGCTAGGTAACAGTGGAGTGCGTAGGCGGAATAACTATTCTGAGTGCCCGATAACTGCGCAGGGTGCCCGATAACTGAGCAGGGCGTAGGCGGAAATGTGAAACTTTTTTCGGGTAAAAAAGAGCCGCCCGATAACTGCGCACCCGGTGTACTATATATCATGTGTTTTCAAGCCACAGTTATTTGATAATTCAGGGTTAATTAGTTAACCTGACACTAATTATTTTTATATTTACCTTCCATGAATTGAAAAAGCATAGACGGTACAATAATTAGCATGAAACACCCAATAAGAATATAACCAAACACTACAATCTTGGAAGCTGTCTTAGCTCTTTACAAAGGATTAACAAGTTTCTCCGAAAAAACCTCTTTCATTGAAAGACCCCGGTGCCGTTGTAATCCTTAAACTGAAATGTTGTTTCTTTTTAAGATAAACTTGCATTTGCATTAGGGCGCGTTGAATATCTTCCGATACACAATTTATCATATATGCAAAATACGGAATTCCAACAATCACAAATGCCAAAGTAAATTGCTTTCCCAGATGAGTTTCCGGCACATTTCGACCATATCCTATTGTCGTCGCTAATTTTTTTTTTGTTAGTTTGTCAATATAGCTCTAAATATCGCAGTGATTTTCAAACGCGAAAAAAATAAATACTGTTACCACTTTTTGGTAACGTTGCTTGACAGCGCGTCTGAGCCCTATGTGGCCTGTCATTGGTCTTTCTTGAGCGCGCTCGGCCAATCACCGAAAGGAAAATCACCAAAAGGCAATTTTCTTCTTTTAAAGTATTTTTGTTTTACAGTCCTCCCCCTTTTGTGTCGCACTTTATATGCATTTCCGATACAAAAATTTTTCGCGTACAAAAATCAGGACGAAGTTTTAAATTTACCGATTGTGCCGGCGAAAAAGAATGCATCATGAAAGTTCCATTTTGAATCACATTTGTAGAAATTAACGTAATTGTTGATTGAAAAGTGCGAAACTCGGTCTAA
>SCLG01000513.1:0-20838 GCA_004367875.1 Oikopleura albicans | reverse complement strand
CGATTGTGCCGGCGAAAAAGAATGCATCATGAAAGTTCCATTTTGAATCACATTTGTAGAAATTAACGTAATTGTTGATTGAAAAGTGCGAAACTCGGTCCAAAATACCACGGAGAACACTTCCTTGTTAGGGGAACTGACACTTTGCTCCTATTCGTATTTTGCACAAAAAATGAAAAAAAACAGAGCTGAATGTCGCGTTTTTGAGCAGTTTTTAAAACGATAAAATACGGTCTTAACCGTCTTATTTATCCTAAAACTGTATAATACAGTTTAATTTAAAGAATCTTTAGTTTGAAAATGCCCAAAATTATTTTAATCATTTTGCTCATATTTGAAAAATGGGATCACTCTGTTAAAAAATACACTTTGATCATATTGTTTTTTTTTTTACAAAATAGGAGCAAAGTGCCTACACCCCTTTTAAGATCAAATGTTCATCATCGAATCGCTGCGCCATACCCGACATTTGGTGGAGTTCTACATTAAATATTGTAAGAAAACAAAAATATTTTGGAACTTTTAAAAAGAAATTTTTTGAAAAATAGGGAAATTAAAAAATGGCATTTTTTTTTAATTGTGGTTATTTGTTAACTCTCAGGGGGAAAGAGTTTTTGGAAACCTGTAGGGGGAAAATGTGTGTATATAAACACACACTCAAAAAATTCAGAATAATTTGCAATAATGCAAAAAACGGGTAAAGCCAAGTCGTAGAGCTCGTTAAACTACGTCGATCTGACTATTCGGAAATTAATTTGTGCCACCCGGGCCCCCTAGAGAGCTGTTTGAAATCTCCAACCTACGCAAAAACACCGTCAATCGACTTTTCTCGAAAAGTTGAGGGAGTCAGCAATACCCGTTTTTCCCTACGGGGCCTCCATATGCCTTAAATCGACGAAAAAAACAATTTGTCTATATACACGCACTTCCCCCTGGGAGTTAAGGTACTGAATTTTTAAAATTTTTGGTACAATTCCAGACAAAATGGTTAAGAATAGTGAAATTTCGAAAATGTGGTAAAAACTGATTAAAAAACAAGTAAATCACCATTAAATAGCACAGGAAAATCTTCTATGTCTTTCGGATCCTTTGATTGAAGAACAAAACTTATTCTTTCATAGGCCCTCAGTGTACAATTTTTTGTCGCCCAATAATCGTAAAGTCGTATGACGGCTTGGCTATATTTTCCCTCAAACAGTTTTGATTTTTTGCTTTTACGAATTGCCGCGCAGAACTTTTTGTTTAAACTTAAATCGTAAAAATACATGTTTCCAAAATCACCAACCGCCTTCATAACATCTTCGCGAGCTTTGGCACACTTCTTTTCCTTAAAAATAAACCATAAAAATAAAACAATAAATATTATACACATAAGCAAAGTGTCGGTTTATGTGATACAGTCAGGGATCTCTAGATGTGCGTTCTCTAGGTGTGTAGGTATATCTAGATGTGCACATCTCTCTAGGGCACGGTCTTAATCGGTCTCTTTTCTGGCGAAAGGTTAATCCGCCGAAATTTCCCCCTTTTGAGCATAATTTGCGATTAGTCAGAAATGGAGAAATTTCGTGGGATTACCATTTCGCCACAAAATAAAATATGTAAATACCTCTAGATGTGCACCTTTTCAGACCAATTTTCCGTGAGTACGGCAAGCAATTTCTCTCTAGATGTGCATGTTTTTCGTAAATCGCAAATGCATATCTAGAGACCCCTGACTGTATTATTTGTAAGATTGCAAGAACCTTACAAGAACCTGTGTATTGACTTACATTTTTTATTGTACAGTGCCTTTCATTCGTTGCTATAATTTTACAAAAGTGCTGCCTTATAAAACTTACCTTAAATTTAGTGGTACGACGCAACACCACAGAGAACACTTTTATTATATCGCAGTGATTTTCAAACGCGAAAAAAATAAATAATGTTACCACTTTTTGGTAACGTTGATTGACAGAGTGTCTGAGGCTTATGTGGCCTTGTCATTGGTCCTTTTTGACCGCGTTCCACCAATCACCGAAAGGCGATTTCCTTCTTTTAAAATATTTTTGTATTTCAGTCCTCCCCCTTTTAAGTGCCGCTCTTAACGAGAAATATGCATTTGTGCTAAAAATTTTTTTTTCGCGTTTTAAAATCAGGACGATATTACAACGGTTCTGTACAATTAAATAATGTAAGGCAATACGCCGTCCTGGAAGGCTTTTTCAACTGACAATTTACGACTATTGAAGGTTACAGGTTGAGTTCAGAGGGTATCTAATGCTCCAAATTATACACTTGTTTTAGTATTTGAGTATTTAACTCTCAGGGGGAAGGAGTTTTTGGTAACCCGTAGGAGGAAAATGCGTATATATAAACACATACTTAAAAAATCACGATAATTCGCAATAATTAAAAAAAACTGGTATAACCAAGTTGTAGAGCTCGTCAAACTACGTCGATCTGACTATTCAGAAATTGATTTGGGCTACAAGCGCCCCCTAGAGAGCTGTTGGAAATCTTCAACCTACGCAAAAAAAACACCGTCAATCGAATTGTCTCGAAAAGTTGAGGNCAAAAAAAAAAACACCGTCAATCGAATTTTCTCGAAAAGTTAAGGGGGGGGGGGGTCAGCAATATCCGTTCGCGCGCTTGTTCATAATTCGAGAACAAAAAGTTTAAAATATTTGTAAGTCTCAGAATTGTTAACATACTTCATCCGGTTGTTCTATCAGTTGGAATATGGACGCACCAATCAACAAGTAAACAACGTAGAATCCCAGAAGACAATGACGAGTTCTTTACGAAATTTTAAAATTCTAATCGACAAAAACACGGGTCCTAAAGGCTTTGAACTTCGATTTGTGCCCGCATAATTCAGAACTCAGAATTTAAGAATTTTGATTTAAAAAATCGCCCCAAGAAATCCCGCGCCTGTTCTGACCCGTGCTACCGTTCGCGGGTAGTGTAGCTATTTTTAAGGTCTGGTCTGACCCGGCTTTTTGACACAATTTCTTTGTGCTCGAGTCAGACCCGGAAGTTGACCCGCGAAAAAAAAAAGAAATTTACAGCAGTAAAAAATCGAATGTGACGATCTCTCTCAAAATCGTTAAGATTTGCACCGGTTGCCATGCCTGAACTGTCAAACATAATTTTTACTTTATTTCCTAAAAAACCCGTCAAGCAGACTTCATTAGCATCTTTGCCATTTTAAATTTCCCTTTTGTTTTATTTCTTGTATGTAGTTAGAAAAAGAAATGACTGCGCGTTATATGGGTCAAGGAACCCCAAGAGGCCTCAGCAAATTAAAAAGATAATGTGCCAAAATTACGCAAAATAATAATGAGTCGTTGGTTTGGGTAACGTTTGCAGTTTTTGTTATTCTATTATTTTCAAGATTATAAGAAATGAGATTGCGTAATTTTTTAATATTGAGTAAGATTGCGTAGGTAAAATTAAGTAATAAAGCAAGGAGATTACGTAACTATAGAAAAATGTGATAAGCAGGGTGCGCCGTTAATGGGTCTGTTTGCTGTTAACGGACACTTTATCAAAAACTTACCCCGTTGTACGTTGAAGTAATTTAACTGTCCGGCGCCACCGTACCCACATGTGGGTACGAGAATGGTTTATCGCTATTCATTTCTTAACCGCTAACGTTACAACCAAACGGATAAAAGAATGATAGTAAGCTACCAAATGGGCGTTTTTTCCATATCAAACATTCTTTTTTTGATTAACCCCTTGGCCTCAAATTGNAACTGCATAGATTCATTTTGAAGAAGAAGAATTAATCTTTCATATTTTTTTTTAATTTCGAAATCGGCCCAGTAGTTTGGCTGCAATAATGGAATGAACCGTACCCAGATGTGGGTACGGTGGCGCGGGACGGGTATACTTATGGGTGGCGCGGGACAGTTAATAAACCTGACAATTATGGGAAATTGTGCTTAACATAAGTCTTAATTATAAACATACGTATCTTTTATCGATCATGAATTTTATAAAAAATGTAAAATAACGTGTTGAACGGAAAAAAATTAAAGATAATTTTAGATTTTAAAGATAACGACAGAAGTTATTATAACGCTCTTGCATTATAAAATTATGTCTTTCGGCATATACAATTTCCTACAAGTTAAACTTGATTTCTGTAGAATCCTCTATTTTGAATCATTTTTTCTACAATTAACTCCCAAGGGTCCCAAGTGGCATATTATATTTCATACAATACCTAGGGGTCCATTAGTCGAAATTATGATTAAAAGGCTCTGTGACCATGTTGAGCAAAAATATCCCTTCCGTTTTATGTTTTATACTTTTTTTTCATAAAATTTCACTAGACCCTTGTTTCACCAATTTTCGATTATTCCCGGTTTACTATCATAAGGGCCTTAAATTAAGGCCCATTTAAGGCGATTACTCCAAATTTGGGCTAATGGGCCCGTGGGAGTTAACAGAAAAAACTCCCATAAAACTAAATGTACACATGACCTTGACATAAATTATATTTGTTATGTAACCTTGTATTTTTACTGTATTTCTACACTGATTGAAATATGGTTTATGTAGCGGTTTTTCTCATTAACTCCACAACCCAGTTCTAAGCTTTATGACTTTATTTTTTTCGTCTGGAACGGTTTGTATTGATTTAATTTGATCAATGCACGAAAATAAATTGCTTTCTCGGTGCCGGCACTGTGGTTTTTCGAAGAAAACGTTTTCACTGAACATATCCATTCTAGAGGCACTAATCGAAAACGGAGAACTCCGAAAACGGAAAAACATGAAAACGGAGAAAATTTTCTAAGAGTCACACATGATGCAGTTTGACGCGTAGGTAAAAAAACAATCGTAAAAGAAGACACGTTTTGGCGCTAGAGAGCATTTCAGCCATGTTTGACAAATTTTCGCCGTTTTCAGGTTTTCCCCGTTTTCGGCTAGTGCCATTTCAGGTAAACCGTTTCCTTTGAATTACGTTTTTTGCGAAAATGCTATAAAACAACTATACAAATGCTGCATTAGGTTCACAACTGTGATTTTGACACCGCGTCGTGGTTTAAAAGTGTCAACTCCTCGAGCGCGTGCTATTTTTGCCTTATATTTAATTAACTGGGTTAAGGTCGTTAAAAGAATGGTATTTTATCAAGTACAGTTCAAGGTCAACAATCCAAATTCAATTCAAATGAGATTCAAGGTCAATTACACGGTTAAATGCTTTGACTGTTTGACTGGATTTAAAACTGCCCAAATCAATCATTCACAATTGGAACATGCTGATTAAACTTGGGTTTTCTAAATTATTTTCGTTAATTTCTTTTCGACAATACTGTATTGGCGGCTCGTAAACTTCTCACCTTGGCCAAATTTTTTGATAATTCTCAATTTTCAATGATTCCCAAATTTTTCTCATTCGAGTCCTAAATCGTCCTCCGTTAGCACTTAAACGGCCTTTTTGGCACATTCAAAAAATTCTAGAACTCGCTACGGACATTTCTGGAACTTCATTTTTCCACATTTTTTTACTAACTTTTCGAGCTCTAGAATTTGGCAAAAACAGTTTTTTTTATCAAAAAATTTGGCCAGGGTGAGAAGTCTACCAGCCGCCATTGTCAATACACAACAAAATATTACAGATTTTCATTTTTATTAGAAATTGCTAGCAAAGTTGAAATAAAACAGATATGTACAGTCCCGGTCTCTCGACACTATCGGGCAATCTCCCGGGGTTGGTTTGACGTCTTTAAAAAAAAATTGAAAAATTTTTCAATTCACAAAAATCGTTATTTTTCATGAATCAAAATCCGCGTTTTTTCCGCTTTTTTGTTGTTTTGCGGTATGGAATTGTTTTCGGTATGTAAGTGCTTGGGTTCAAGAAAATTGTGGGGGTTAGCATGAACCGGCTGGTTTGGCATCGGTACCATCACAACACTGGTTGGTTCGTCGCGGTTGGTTAAATGGGAAGGTTGAGGTGTCTCCACAGCACTCTTCGAAGGAGTTTGGGCCGCCACCCCGGTAGCAATAGTCGTCCCGTTTGAAGCCACCCTTGACCGTGTGAAGCTTCTCGTCCCATGAGTCCTCATGAAGGGCGAGTTTTTCGGCCAGGGCTTTATCACATTGGCAGATATTGTAGCGGCAACTGTCGACTTTATTGGTGCATTCAACGTACTTGGTACCATCGGCATATTCCAGTAAGTCCATTCGATATCCAATATCCTCACCACGGCAGTTTCCATTGTGTTCGTCTTGGAGGCATTTGTAGCAGTTTTTGAAATCAAGGCATGCACGATCAATTGGGTCAAGGGGCTTACCGTAACCACCAGCGGCGATATTGTGCGAACCCTCGGGGAGACAGTAGCACCCATAATAACAATACCTGCCGAATTTTTGCTCCTTTTGCAACCACAAGACGACGATCTTGAGCTGGCGGAATTTTCGCAATTGGGTCTCATTTGCGATGCGGTCTACGCCCATAAAGGACATAATGGCCAGCTCGAGCTCATCCGCCTCGCCCCCTAAAAAAATAATTACCGAGTTTTTTAGCCGAAATGGCGTGGGTGGCAATTGAGCGGGCATTTTTTACCAGACAGCTGGTTGAGGATATCCATCAATTCATCGGGATTCTCCTCGCCAGTTATCGTCATAGCAGCGTCACGTTTGGTGCTAAAAAAACAGGTTAACCCTTAAAATCTCGTATCAATTTACCAGTTTCATTTGGTGTACAATTGTGAAAATCCAAATTAATTTTTGGACTCAAAATTTTAACTACAGGGTGAGGTAATATAGATGCTAAGCCGTTTTTGGTTCGGGAGTGCGCTGAGCGAATATAAGTCACCAAAAAACGGCTTGGCACCTATATTACCTCACCATGTATGCCCTAATTAAACCTAGGTCATAATTTAGGGTACGCAATTAAAAGCGGCCCAATTCAGAACATTCTTTGTGCTCATAAAATTTCAATTTGGTCGTGCAGGGGTTAAAAAACGTATCATAATTTTCATCAGAACTACAATTGGGAGATAATACTAATACGATTACAATTCTGATACAATTTAAACTGAAATCAAATTTTTATTGAGATACCAAATGATTCGACCAATTCTATTGTACATAAGTTCTATTTGGTCGGAATTTTAATTCGACACAACTTGAATTTCGGCACAATTGAACGGTTGACACAATGATAGTTTGGGCACAATTTGAATACGCCAACAATTTGTGACACAAACTTAACTATGACAAAACTTGAATATAGACAAAAACACATTCATAACTTTTGGTACCATAGAATATTTTGAGATTTTTTAGATTTTCGTGTGAAATTCAGAACCCCCCCCAAAAAAACAGGTTTCTGGCTCCAAGGTCCAATTTTGCACCCAGTTTCTTTTCATTACCGGTTTGAAACTTCTGTTGATGCAGCGGCAAAACCGGCAAGAGCGATGTATTTGAAAATTTTCATTTTTTCTGCTTGTAGTTATTTCACTGGTCGGCGAGAAAAAAAAGTCAAAATAATATTTCGAGTATTTCGAAAATTTATATTTTTTGTTTTATTTTGTGTCTGGAGAGAATCCAGGTAGTGACTTAACGATTTGACATCAACATCCGCCGCATTTTATAATGCTGGAAGAATAGTGCGCTGGTGACTAGTGGAGGATTAGTAGCGCCACCTTTTGCGCCGTGGGGAGTTAACTGACGCGGCAATGGGGGCGCCCTTAACGCGTCAACTTCAACGCGCTAGTCTGCTGGAAGACGTGAAGATTTTGATGACTGGACTATGAAAGCTTAGGCTGATGCATTGCGCAATAAATGGAACCAACCAATAGGAAATGAGCTAAATATGGCCCAAATGACCAACCAAAAGCTCTTTAGTTAGACCAAAGAGCTAACTGAACGCGAAATTTCACCTGGAAAAAGTGTTACGTTAAAGGATGTGTTCCGTTTATGCGTATTTGACTGAGAGATTTCCAAAAAAAAACTCATAAAAAATGTTCTTATTTGTTTTTTTGCGAGTTTTTTTAGCCAAACAATTCACAAATACCGAGTTTTCAGCATTTAGATCTTTTTACGAAAACTAGTTCTGAAACCAATCAAAAAATTCAAAGGGGTTAACTTTGTTTCACACACACAGAAAATGACACTAACATAATTTATGCTTTTCAAGCGATTAGTACAAATTTGATTCGTGTCCCTTGAAGTTAATATTTAAAACTAGTTTTTCGAATAAGTTTTTGATGCTAAGAGTTGACATACTAAGGGCGGAAACATTAATTTTGCTTTTACAATTTAAGAGAAATATTTGGTATTACAGTTGGTGTGGTAACGAAGTGACACTTTTTCGGAGTTTTTTGGACACAAATGGGCAAAAGTGACGGAACGAAGTGACAGTTTTTGAAAAAAAAAATCGGAAACGAAAGTGTCACTTCGTTACTACATCAACTGTTTTCATAATTTTGTCGAATTTTAGCAAAAAGGGTAAATAACTTGTAGTAATTACGTTGTGCTGCCCTCTGAGTCATCATTGAACAATATCGATAAGTATTTGGTTGAAGCAACAAGTGAAAGTCATTTCAAGTATGTGATGTGCACATTTGACATCAAACTTTTATCACGAATTCAAAACAAACCTAGTAATCAATGAAACAACAAAACCATAATTAACATTTGACGTTTTTTGTCATCATTTTCGTGCCTTATACAAGCTTATTAAATTATGACGAATTGTGTTTGAAAATTATGCATTGGTGACATGTTCCGGCGGAAGGATATAGTACCGTTTTAACTGGGACATTATAATTATTAACCACCCGAGTTTACCCGAGTTCAACGCGACGTGGGATTTCTACATAAGAAACCTACCGAAATAAAAAAGTCCATGGTGTGGATGGTAGGCGCGGAGGGTCTGTAACNCGCTTATTAGCTCATGCTTTTTTATAGGCGCCTCCTATTGGCTAGCGTCCTTTAGCCACGCAAATGACTCACCGCGTTGCTTGTAATACGTTTTATCGCGTTGTCCGGTGAAGTCATTTTTAATTATTGCGAGTCGCATTGGCGCCTAAGAAAATTAAAGGAACCCGATTTTTATCCCTCTTTTGAGGTCCAAAGGTGATCTAGACGACTAGTACTCAGAACGTTCTGTGTGCCAATCGGCACGCTTTACGGTCTCGATTTTTTTGCCAAAAGTTTCATGAATAACCAACAAATGGTGCGATTCTAGGTCGCAACTCTCGGGGAACACCGGAAAGAGTCCAAATTTAGCCCCTAAAAACCATGATTTTTCCAAATGCTCCAAATCACACGTCTTCAAACACAAATCTGGGATAAACGGCACACTCTACGATGTCAGTTATTTGTTTGAATGTTTTATTAAGAACCAAGGATGAGTGCAAAAAAGTCTTAACCCCTAAAAAACCTTGAGACATGCCGAATTTTTTCATCAAAATGCATATTTTTTCGGAAATCACAAGTTGTTTAGTTTTGTAAAATTTGTAAACGGCATTATGCGACCTACCAATTCTTAAAATTAGCCGCAAATCATGGTATTTTTTTAATTCTCATTTTTTTTTATGAAACTTCTACCTAAAAAACCTAATTGGAGTTTTGTAACTTATTTCCATCAACTTTGTTTTTAGCGATACTACATCGCCGATATAAGTATTTTTTTTTCTGTTCACAATCAACATGTCGACGTTTTATGTTATTTTAATAGACGATTTGGGCATAATCGCGACAGTTTTTTTGGTAATACATGACAACAAGCACGAATTAAGGGTGTACCGAAAAGATTATTGGCTTTGTGTACACCTTTATCTTGCTTTTAAAGGCTTATTATCCGTTATCTTGTTCCATTTGGGCAAAAGTTTTCCACCTACGAGGTTTACGTTATCTTGTTGTTTTTTGTCTATTATTCTGGCTCATTTCAGCGAATGTTTTGCCAAAAAGGTACAGCTGGTCTAGTTTACGGTATAAGACGGTTAAATATACGTTTTCTGTTATCGAAAATAGCGTCCGAAGAAGGATCAATTTTCTATTAGAAACGGCCCAATTTTGGCCGAAAAAGCGTCCCAAAAAGGAGCAATCGTTCCAAAAAGGAGTAAGGACTGTATCATAATAAGGCATATCATATGGTTTAATCATAATTAGACTTTAACCAAACGTTTGAAAATTTTTCAACAAATAGAAAAGCTTCGATCAATTTTTTCAATTTAATGAGTACCAATTTAATTGGTGTCATAAATAGGGCGTCATAATGGGTGTCATAATAGGTTGTCGTAATGTTTTTTTGTCACTAGGTGATGCTTAATCTGATAGACCAAAAATAAAGCAATTTCTTGGTGGCCTTGTATTTTGCCCTCGGACACTGTAGTACCAATGATTGAATTAAATCATAATGATTCGTGAGCCACATGAAGCCTTGGTAACGTGCAGTTCTGAATTTGATTGCAGGGACTCTAAATTGAATATGAATCACTTATGCTCGTCACTCGTTACAAAATATTAAAATTTTAAGTGTTAAATTATTTTTTCTAATTTCAAATGTCATCATTAGTGATTAAAGTTATTTAGTCCAAAAAAAAGTTATTGGAAACGTTCATCAGTCTGTCATAATTTCGCAATTTAGAACTTGGACAAGAAATAACATATGCCTGTTCAAACTTAACCCTATTTTTTTTTAATGTTTTATCATCATTTACCGTGTGCTAGATCACAGGCTGTCGTGGTGATACCAAAATAGCGTTGAAGATTGCTCAAAGGCCCAAAACTTTGTGACCTAGCTTAGGGTATATTTCTCGTACTGGTCGTGTAATGGTCGCGTTGGGCAATTTTTCGATATCGCGTTGGCTCCTACGCCCCAACGGCAATTTTCAACCTACGTACTACTTGTTCAAAGAACACTTTTCTCTCAAAATAACAGTTATTTTTTGCCATAATTATGTTACCATAAGCAGATAGGTTGTTAACTTAACACTCTTAACCACTTATTTGAACAAACTTCATTTATCATATATGCGATTTTTGTCAAGGTATGGGCGATCTGTCATGACATGGGATCACCGACTGCTCGACCACCTCTGCATAGTCAAAAACCGTTTTGGAATTATTTCTAAAATGATAAAACTTGATGTTCAAAATAAATGAATATTTATTTCTAACTAGTAAAATATATTTTTGTAAAAACTTATTAATAAAAATTTCAAAAATTCATGTGTCAAGATGTGGGGACACCGACCATATGACTCATATGATATGAGTCATAGGGCCTACAATCTGCCAATATATGTGATTTTTTGTCAAGATATGGGCGATACAACTGTATATACACCCGCTGCGCTGTTATCTTGCAACTTTCACATGAAAAAAATCTGCAAGATAACGAAGCGAACGGGGACACTTGCAAGATAACAGCGCAGTGCTTAACACGAAAACATAGTGATTTTTCGAAATTGGTCCACAAAGATCCGCAAGATAACGGAGCGAACGGGAAAATCTCCAAGATAACGGGTGACAAGATAACAGCGCAGGGGGTTTATACCGTTAGAGTGCGCTCAGACCGCAATACGCGGAAAACAAATAATAAAAGGCACTACACGGTGATGACAAAATAGCGTTACAAATCAAAGTAAAATTACTGAAAGCGTTACAGTCTGAGCGCAAAAATATATATAATATTGCACTATCATACGGCGTAAAATTTATTAAAGAAATGTCACGAGTTCCCACATTTCAGAGAAATATAATAAAAACAAACATGAAGGATCAGGAATCCCTTCTGTCACACTCTGGTATTTTAATAAATTTCATTGAATATTTAATTTGACCCTTCTTTGGTTTGATCTTTTTCACAACATCCTGTGATAAAAATAATATTGTCACGTTGGGATGTGTACTGTAAGTGACATTTTTGAATAAAATTGCGCCTGTAAAATGGATTTATCATAAACCACTTGACACACCAATCTTTCAGGTTCAAGCATTTTCACTATTTTTCTTCGATTTTTACATATTATTCAATCAATAATGTAAAATATTAATCATTTTGAAGTATTTTTATGAATAATTTACTGTTTTTTGACAAATTTTTACCGTAACTAATTGCTTGTATTACACCACCTGCGCCGTTATGATACCACCATTAAATCGCAAAAACTGGTTAGATAATGGAATTTTGGTTACATAATGGGGTCGGCCGTTTGGATTAATAATTGAAAATCGAAGTTCATTAAATCTCAAAAAGTGGTAACATAACGGAATTTTGGTAATATAACGGGTCTTAACATAATGGCGCAGGTGGTTATTTAAACTTTAACTTAACTATTTTGTAAGTTAACACTTGTGTCGAATTTTTGTTGTTAACTTACGGGGGCAGATCAAAAATCACGAACTTTTTGTACACTACTTGAGCCCACACCGGCCAAATTTATTATTATCACAACTAAGTTAGAGGCCTGAAATGTATTAAAGTGTCCCAAACTGTCACAAGATGGCGCTTTATAGCCATTTGTTTTAAATAAGGAAGTATTCGCAATAAAATTTGTTTATTATTTTGTGTAATTTCTTTGTAGGAAATTTCTCAAATCACAAATGCCCAATTGGGCATAAGTTTGAAAATTCGCGAAGTGTTTTGATAACACTACCAAATTCTGAAATTTATTCAAGTTCAAAACGTTCACGAAGAATGCAAAACTCGGGTGACCATTAGATGAGTTTGTCTCATGTTTATAATCATGTTAACCATTTAAAAATGGCAATTGGCGGTTGGTTTAAAGCAACGATGTGTAAACAGGTTTTCGAGCTATAACTCCTATGCGATGTCTTTTAGAGGATTTTTTGTAAAATCAATAAATAATTGTCACCTCAAGCAACAATATCACTGGTTCAAAAGAAAAACTCGACGTAAATATTTTTTTTACAAAATATTAGCCAGGCGCTTTCAATTGTCCGCGTTACAAAAAAGTTAGAAATTCTTATTTTTTTTTCGTGTTGCTATGGTAACGCGGTCAATACAAATTGGCTGCGCGAGACAACTAACTCACAAGGGGAAGTGTGTGCATATATGCCCACGACTTGGTTTTTCGTGGAATTAAGTCATAAGGAGGCCCCGTAGGGCAGAATTGGTATTGCTGACCCCACCTCAACTTTTCGAGAAAATTCCTTTGGCCGTATTTTTTGCGTAGGTTGGACATTTCAAACAGCTCTCTAGAGGGCTCTTGTGGCTCAAATCAATTTCTTAATAGATTGACGTAGTTTGACGAGCTCTGCAACTTGGCTTTACTAGTTTTACCACAATTATTGCGAATTATTGTGAATTTTTAAGTGTGTGCATACGTGCACACAATTTCCGCCTACGGGTTATCAAAAAGTCAATCCCCCTGAGAGTTAAGGTGGTACGCGGACAATTATTTTTATTTTCTTCTAAAGCGAATCTTTTTTGTTTTTTCAAACAGTTTTATCACTGAAGTTCAGTGACTGAACCGAGTCTTTATGACACTTTGATATAGTTTTTACTTGGATTTTGTTACTTTAATATTAATAATACCAGGGACACATTTCAAACTGTTCAATATCCTCAAAATGAAGGTCAAAATGCGATTAACTCAATTTCAACTTCCAGAAAACATAAAGCAATGAACATGAGATGCGACCCAATTTTGAAAAACACAGCTTTGCAATGGCAGAATTATGCACATGCATGTTGTTAGAAAATTAAAATAAATTGTAACTTTTTAAAACTGACAACGGTTTCATAACAACTTCTGGTAAAAACAATGTTTTTAAAACATATTCTGTACTTCAAAAATTTGTAATTGTCGATGTTTTAATATGTTATACTCACATTATTATGGTCTGTAAATGTTGGTAAATAAAATTACCGTCGGGGCTAATATCCGGTTTAAAATACCAATATGCTGAAGATGCTAATGTCCGATTTTAAACGGTTGTTTATAAAAAATATTATCTTTTAACATTATCTTAAACAAAAAGGGATCACCTAAAATGGGTAGGGTGTAAACGGGAAACAAAATTAGGGGCTTACTTACGCTCAAATTCCCAAAAAAAGTTAAGCTTAAAATTCATTGTCGGCGCAACAGCTTGATTTTGATTATCCTCGTTAACTGGCAATGCGAAACGACAAGTAACAATTTCTTCTTTTTTGTTGCAAAGACAATCAGTTCAACCTAATATCATGACAATTGAACGACTAACGCTATCAATTTGTTTTTTTAGAAACTTCTGACATTCTTGGATCTTTAGTGTCAAAAGCGATCTAAAAATATGCGTGTATAGCGTATAATTAAATAGGTGTTAAAACAACAAACAGGTACTTGAAATGGACTTGTCGGCTTTTCAGTTTTTAATCGTGAAAAATGATAAATGCACGCTCTTTTAGATAAAAAATTAGGTTTTTTATCCGTCATTTAGTTGTTAACTCATATTTGTTAAGAGAAATTTTGATTCAAAACATGATATGTACTTCGCATGTTTAGGCATTAACAATAACGTTCATTCTGAGTGTCAAATAAGGTAAAGGTCAATCTAAATTTTATTCACATGGGTCAGAGAGTATTTTTTTTAATCTTTTAATTTAGTACATATAACGGTCGAGGGAATCAGCAAGACTATCATCCATCCAAAAACCATTTCTTGCATCGACTCGTTTGACAAATTCCGGTTGCCTGAGTAAGTTATACGATAGCTGATATGGTCCTACAAATATTTATATTATACTTATACATTTATAGTATATTCAAAATATCAAATAGCCAAAAACTGCAATAGTTAAACACTTAAAATGCGGTCGCTGAGTCTCGTGAGTTATTTGTTTTTACCTCGAAATACAAAACGATCCAAAAGTAAGTAATCCCCAGAGTAAGGGCCACATTTTTAGATTTTCAAAAGTGCCAAAAATGGCCCTTACTTTGAGGTGGCCCTTACTTTGAGAAAGCCTTTACCTTGAGAAAACTTACTTGAGAAATAAGTTTTGAGAGAAGCCCAAAAATGGCCCTTTCTTTGAGAAGTGGACCTTACTCCGAGAAAGTGAGTTACTTTGAGGCCCCTTTTGACGTAAAAATTTTGAAGATATATTTTTTTGAAATTATAATCGTTAGTTTTTTTTTCTAACACTCATTACTTTCAAAATAACCGCTTCCATAACGGCCGTTTATCCCGACGGATACGTTTTTTGGGAATAGGTTCATTATCAAATAATATTAGATAAAAAAAACATAGATAAAAAAAACATAAAAAGGGTGAGAGTCCCACTACATACGTAGCTTTGATGGCATCGCCGTGGCAAGTACAATAATCCAAAAGTTGAGAAACATTTTTCCAACTACTTTTCCTGGTACAAAAAAAACAAGTTTGAGGAATTAGTTGGGCGGCGCGGCCCTTTATTCGAACCAGAAAAAAGCGATTGCTGGTTAATTATTCATTCCTAAAACCATACAAAGTCAGTAAAAAAGAGCAACAGTCCACACATTCGGATGTACTAATTGGCATGATGCCGCTGTAGATAAGAGTCCTCCGGGAGGTTGAAATCAATGACACCGACGTTTAACTCTTACGTNCCAATGCACTTTATTTATCATCTTATATGTCTAAAGAGTTAACATACAAAGTTTCATTTAACAAATCGACGGTTTCGAAATTTAAAACGACGAATAAATACACTCCTTGAGGGTTTATCTGCCCATTTCATGACCTGAAAAGTGGGCAGATAAACCGAAATTGGGCAGATAAACCCGCAGGCGTAGGCGGAAAACTTTGCTAAAATATTTTTGGGCAGACAAACCGACGGTCGGGCTCGTTCTAAATTTGTACCAAATTGCTGTGCCTAAACTGTATGTCTTGTTCTTGTTAAAAGGGAAATTACAAAATGACAAAAAAAGAAAAAGTTTATTCATCAGTTATCGGTTGATACAAAAAAGAGATTTAGAAATTATACGATGAAGGTCCCAAAAAATGACTCAGTGGGCAGATAAACCCTCAAGCGTAGGTGGGATTCCTGGAAAACTTTTCCGCAAAAACTGGGCAGATAAACCATCCCTCGGGCCTTTTTGGGTAGATAAACCCCGGGCAGATAAACCCTCAGGGAGTGTATTGCAATTGCAATATTTCCCAAAAAATACAAGAAAAATAGATTTCAAAAAACAGAATGCACCAGATAAACAATTTCCTGATTTCCTAATTTTTTCAAATATGAGGAGCCAGCGAATAGTAACAGGGAGAAGAATTTTTCGAAGCATGGTTTTGCCGCATTGGGGTCCTGTGATTTAATTTGTATGGGCTTCCCCACTTTTTTCACCGAAAAATCGATTTTTTTCATATGAATTTTAACTGTCCCGCGCCACCGCGAAAAAGAACCCGTCCCGCGCCACGGTACCCACATCTGGGTACGGTTTATTATATTACTACAGCCAAACTACCGGGCCGATTTCAAAATTAAAAACAAAATCTGAAAGATTAACTCTTCTTCTACAAAATAAATTAATGCATTTATATTTTCATAATTAAGAACAACGTTTTATTTTTAATTTAAAAAAGTTGGTTAAACGTTACGAAATACCGTACAAACATAAAGTAGAAAAAAATGTGAAAATATTATCGTATAAAATTTTCTAAATAAATTAATCATGTTGTAAGAAATTATAATTTTTGACTATCAAGGGTCAGAAAATGTGTTTTATCAGAAAACTTTCTTTCACTCAATGTTTACAATAGGATTTGTATACACTCCCTGTGCACTTATCTTGCACATTCGCCGACCCAAAAATTGGCAAGATAAGTGCAAATGGCAAGATAAACGCACAGTGCTTAACATACAAATATACGTATTCCCTGAAAATATTTTTCTCAAAAATTGGCAAGATAAGCGCACCATCAGGGTTTTNCGTTTTATTTTTAATTTAAAAAAGTTGGTTAAACGTTACGAAATACCTTATAAACATAAAGTAGAAAAAAAAAATGTGAAAATAATATCGTATAAAATTTTCTAAATAAATTAATCATGTTGTAAGAAATTATAATTTTTTACTATCAAGCGTCAGAAAATGTGTTTTATCAGAAAAGTTTGTATCACTCAATGTTTAAAACAGGATTTGTATACCGTATACAAATAATCAAATGAAAAATAAATTTTACCGTGTGCCTGCTCTATACTCGTAGCGACAGGACTACATTGTTTGGGAAAATTAGGTGAATGTTACGAAAAAATCCGTCTGTAGCATTCACTATTAGGGTCGTTCGTGTATTTCCACTCATCAAATTGGCCTATCAAAAAATTAATTAGTTCTCAACCGATGTTTGTTGTCACTTTTTCGATTTGATAACATTTGGCGCCAAAAATACTAAACTGATAAAAAGATATATTTTTTCCCAAAATTTTTTCGATTAGCCCACCGACGCACTGCGGGTTTATCCGGCCACTTTCCAATATGGGGTGGAATTCATCATAGAATCTAAGGATTATTTTTTAGCTCGAATGAATAATGGTAATAAAATTTTCCCGCAAGTGCGTTTATTTGCTCGGTTGCTCATTAGATAAATTTTTATTATCCAATGAGAGACCGGTAAGATAACAGCACGAGCGAGAATTGCGCAACACCAAATTGTTATCATAAAATTTCGGCCAGATAACTTAAAGGGTGTATAAAATATCAGTTATAACACATTTTAGGATCCTTTTATATTGATAAAAAAAAATTGATGTCTGTTTTTAGATTTACCGATTTAGGAAAACTAGGGGAGAAATTTGTTAGTCTTTGTTAGAAAAAATCGAATCTGATGTCTATTTTTGTTACCCAAGGAACCCTAGTCTACTTTTGTGGCCAAATACGCGGATTCAATTATAGATTCTAAATCCGTTGTCCGTTTTCAATTATAACCAATCGTTCTTTGTTTATTTAGATTTACAAAACAAATTTTATAAAAAAAATACGGGGTGAAGTATAAAGGCGTAGGGGTGTATGCACAGATTATTTGCGTATTCAAAAATAAACTGTATGTCCGTTGACCGTTTTTATTTATCATTAGCGGTTCTCCTTTTATTTAGATTTAACTGAAAACGGGTAGCGGGTTACCCAATTTGGTACCAAAAATGTGTTACGATAACGGCTCATACGAAAAATGAATTTTCCGGAGGTCACAGAACAATGTTTATAATATGTTTCAAGTTTATGTCCTGGTTTTAAGTATGTTTACTCTTAGGAAGAGATTACAATTTATTTATTGTTACTATAACAGCACAGCGGTGGAAATCGAGTTGCAATTATGTTCACAAAAAAATTTGGAAGTAATTTTGTTATGTTGTCTTATTTGTACTACGGAACCATTTGTTATCAAGATCAAAAAAAGTGAAATACAAATCATGTTGGCTTCCTTCGGTACTTTTGGTCCCATTTGAGGCCAAGGGGTTAATCAAAAAAAAAATTGTTTTATATGGATATAACGCACATTTGGTAGCTAACTATCATCCTTTTGTCCGTTTGGTTGTAACTTTAGCGGTTAAGGAATAAATTCCGNATCACCTTTACACGTTATTACCTTTACCCTTTATCCACTTTACACCTTTTTTTTCGACATATTCCGCTTTAGACATTTTACCCTTTCGACATTTAAGAAAAATTTCCGATTCAGTCGGTGCCCCAAGAACGTGGTGCCCTCTAACTGGTCGTGTCTAAAAAAATTCATTTTTCAAGCCTAGTAGTGCAAATTTTTCCCTGAAAATCTTTCAAACAATTGCTACTTGACACATAATTTAATTTTCTTTGTACAATTTTGATTTGATAAGAAGTCTGTTGTGTGCATTTCTATGCCCTATTAGTGCAGCTAATGTTTCTGATCGTCATCGGCGATAAACTTAACAAAAATTATTGCTCGAAATTGAAAGCGGACGAAGTGTACTAATCTGATGCTGAGCATGTCTAACGTTTTTACGATCCCTTCTGAAAATTGCGTTTTTCAAAACGTTTGGACACACCTAATAATTTACATATTCATCTCCTTCCAAAGCGAAAAGAGCCAAAAAAAAAGCTGCTAATTAACGCGTTAGCTGGTTTGTCATTAAGACCTACCTTTTTGATAAAAACACATCGATTTACGAGTTGAGTAATTCGTTTTGAATTAAAAGACAATTATTTACAACTTTTTTTTCGTTTTTGACCTTCAAATTTTTTGTATGTTTTTTTTTTGGTCAAAACAAAAAATCGGAAGCGTTGTCTTAGGGGCCGAACGGTGAAAATTGGCTTTGGGTTTCGAAATTTCACGACCTCATACATGAATTCTAATGCTTCTAATTTTGAAAAGTTTCGTATACAAAAATATTAATTCATAGCGTTAACTCTGAGAGTTCGAAGTTACACACCGGGTGCGCAGTTATCAGGCAGATTTCGCGACAAAAACCTGCCTGATTACTGCGTAGGGTGCCTGATAACTGCGCAGGACGTAGGCGGAATAGGGGGGAAATATGCAAGAAGCGGAGCACGATCGGGGAATTGCGCTATACCAAATTGTAAAATTTCGTAGGGTGCCTGATAACTGTGCAAGGTGTCTGATAGCTGATTGCTGACCTGCCTAATAACTGGATGCCTGATAGCTGCGCACCCGTTGTATTCCACAACCTAATGACTCGGCACTATCTAAAAATAGCTCGAAAAGACTCGAAAATATCTTGAACTCCAAAACTTCCAAAGAAATAATGTGTTATTTTTAAACTCAGTTTGTTGTCTGAAGGTTTTGGGTGTCGCGTTAAAGTATATCTCGTGGCAACCGAAAAGTGTCGCGTTAGCGCATGGTTGCGCAATAATTTCCTATTAAAAGCGAGGCCTGGTATACTTGGTTCATTGGTACTCATATAATACAAATCCACGGTCCACAGTGCTCATGGAGAACCATGAGATATTCCGGCTGCTTCCGGTCACTAGAAAAAAAGTGAAAACCGGAAAAACCGGAAATCGAAAATCTAAACCGATAAAAAAACCGCCTTGTCAAGCTTACCCGGATTATTTTGCATGGTCAACATTGGTCCTCTGGAAGCCGAAATCTTTTATGGTTCTCTAGGAGGGCTGTAAACCGGTCACCCTAGTTGACTTTTTCTTTAATTACACTTGCTACCCTACGTATTCTGATACAACGATCGCAAACAGCTGCATACTTTTCTTTTAAACAAAAAAAAATGTCGACATAAACATGATCTGTCGGGGGCCTTTTAATTAACGCCTTATCAAACTGGAACATGAAATTATAATATCATTTCGGGAATAGATAGCAACTTACGTAATTATAAGTTTATTTCCAACACGTTGGAGACATTCTTTAAAATGTTCTGACTTTCTGAAATAACGTTCCCTTTTTTTTCAGGATCGTAATCGGTTAACTGCTCGAAAATGCGCGTTTTGTGTTATCGACCAGAAAATAATCACGCGAAAAGTTTTGAACATTTTTTTTTTTAGAAAATGGCCCCTTTTTCATTATATTACAAACGTCCTAATTCTGGCAAAAAATGGCTATAAGTTATAGGCTATTAAGTTATAGGAAAACTATAAGCCTATAAGCCTATTTTGGTAGTATGTTATCAGAGCTATTATTTTAGCATGTTAACCAAAGGTAACTGAAGGTGAATTTACTAAACAAATTAACTTCAGGGAGTCACAGCTGTCAATATATTGATATATGATTTCCTATAATTTGGAAGAAATCCCTTAGATAAGAAACGAGCACGGAGCGTAACATAACCAAAATAAAATGTCAGTAGACTGCGTTTTACTCAAAAATTGGGAGTAAGGTACTTTCGCGACCACAAATGTGTGGTCGCGAACTGTTGTTCAAAATATGGTCCCGAAATGGTGCTTTGGATGAGGTTTCGCGACC
>SCLG01000512.1:80685-91734 GCA_004367875.1 Oikopleura albicans | reverse complement strand
CAAACGAAAACACAAAACGAAACACTCCGAAAGTTCGAAACTAGACGCGATACGTTTGCGCTTGAGCTGGATGTTTTAAATCAACCGCAAAAAACGCTATCAATGGCCGAGTGCGTCGCGCAAAGCGTCATTCCGCGAAATGCTAAACTTGTAACGAGCTTGCGACACTCACAAGCGGGTCTCTGTATCGACATTAGGGATAGGATACGAAACGCATTTTCTATCGCCAAGAGGAGTAAAATTATTAAATTACGCCTAGAAGAGTCAAATTATTAAATTATGCCAAGGGGAGTCAAATTATTAAATTACGCCTAGAGGAGTCAAACTATTAAATTAAGCCTAGAGGAGTCAAATTATTAAATTATGCCGAGGGGAGTCAAATTATTAAATTACGCCTAGAGGAGTCAAATTATTAAATTACGCCTAAAGGAGTCAAATTATTAAATTATGCTTAAAGGAGTCAAATTACGCCTAGAGGAGTACAAATTCTGGGCTGGTCTATATAAAGTTTTTCATCGGCAAATCAAGGGCTACACGCAAGTTGGTTTGTTTTTTCATTTGAACACTTTTTTTTAGAATTATGGACTTCTCCGTGGGCACCCTATTCGTATCCTATATCAGGGTAAATTTGGAACTGAAAATCTATTTGGTGGTTCTCTTATCCGATGGAATGTTTATAAAAAACGAATCGAAAGTGCAAATGGCGACGGCCGGCGTATCCGAGCTAACGATTCCATTAGGCAATTTTAACAGCTCCCAGACCGAGATATGTGTTAAGGCCTCTGTCAGTTATCCAGGCAGTAAAATCATGCACGTTCTTGACGACATGATTGAAATTCCGAAATTTGCGCAATACGCCCAAGTCAGTACTTTTGAATCTGGTCGTGGTCGAGTGCAATTCCAGACTGTAGAAAGAGCACGGTTCATAATTTTGTATAAAGAGTTACATTTTTTTTTCAAAAACGTGCACGTCAAGGCAGTCGGTCATAAATTATGACTCATAATGCTACATTTTGGATCCAGGCAAAATTTAGGAATCTGTCTTTCTATTTTGTGGGGATCCAAATTTAGTTTTTCATTATATTATTCATCATATTCTGCGAAATATGCTCTGTCATGGGACTGGTTATACGCGCGCTTTTAGCACCGCTTCGCGGGGCTGCTCTGTCATCGCATATGACTCATGGGACTGGTTAAACGCGCGCTTTCATGGGACTAGCTAACCTGTAATTTGACCTTTTTCCTCTAAATGTTCTCAAAAAGGGGTCAAATTTCAATTTCTAGAATTTATAAATATGATCTTAAAACCTGACCTTGAAATACGACCCCAACGTTCTATAGCCATAATTGGTTGTGATGCCAAAACGGGTACATACTCCACTTAGAGTATTTTTTCTCGCCATCCAATTCCGAACCATGTAGTAGAGAACAGCGTATGCTATTATGGATGAAGGAAAATTTCATTCTTGAAAACGATGCAATATCTGAGGAGTTGCGTTTTTCATTTGTCAATCCCGACCATGAAAAACTTAACATTTTTATGAAGGGCGAGAATGTGCTGATTGAAACCGATTCGATCAAGTGCGCCACTGATATTGTCCAATCAATGGCCAGCTATTTTGCTTTCAAAATACTTCAGTCAGAGTGTCATTACGAAGAAATTAAGAAAATTCCGAGTATGTTCACCGAAATTCAGTCTTTGCAAGATTCACTCAGTCGGATTGATAGTGACATTGCTGAGCTTGGAATGGTAAGAAATTCGTTAAATTGACACTTTGTACGCCGGTTAGCGACCCTTTTTTGGTTTGCTTGTGGGAGATTTTTTTATTAAAGCTTCATATTTAACAATTCGTAATATTTGCTTAATATTTATTTATTTTAGGATTCTTTGACAACTTTTTAGAAAAATTGTAAAAAGTTCCAGACAGAGGTCGGCAAAGTTGATTTTCCCATGGGACCAAAGTCGGAACCCGCGTGTTTTTTCAGTTTATAAATTTTTTTGTTAGATATATTCGGAGAACTTCCTTTATTTTAACAAACATGTATAGTACGGGGGTCTGGTTATAAGGTCACAAAGTGTGACAGTTTTAAGGTCAAGTCATCTTTTTTGCACTAAGGTCAATTCATGTTTTTGCACTTAGGTCAAGTCATCTTTTTTGCACTAAGGTCAATTCATTTTTTGCACTTAGCTCAAGTCATCTTTTTTGCACTTAGGTCAAGTCATTTTTTTTTCTTGAACTAAGGACAAGTCAATTTTTGTGAAGCATGTTTTTTGGGGAAAAAATCTTTGAAATCATGTCTTTTAAAGCTTTTTTTGGAAGAAATTTTAGAAAAAGTTGGGAGTTTTCGTAAAAATTCGGTACTACAAGTCATTCTGAAGGCCCCTATTCGGCTTTAATCAAATTAATGGATTTAAAAACGAACTTATTTTTTTCTAGATTATTATGTCCCATTTGGTCCGGCTTGAAGACGGCCGCATTCTGGAGGACTACGACGGCATGGAGACCGCTCAAATTCAGCTCAAGAACAGTAATATGGATCTGATGACAAAATATCAGCTCCGAGAGCAAAATAAAACTTATTTGATGGAGCTGCTGCGCGATTTAAATCATTTTATTGATTGCGGCTCAAAATTGCGCGTAGGCGCCGCATCATCGGACGTTCTCGGAATATGTCGCCAAGCGGTTAAAAATAAAAAGCCGGATATTATTGCCAACGCTATTTTACATGGTGCGCAGTGAATATGTGCCAATTTGAGTTTTTTTACAGGATGGGTTCCGGGAAAATTTGTCGAAATTTTAACCAGCCGATTTTAATAATGAAAGTATCGATTTATATGTAATCAAACACGGCCGATCTGATGGTAATGTCTAAAAATTAATTTTTTTTAAATTAACCGACAAAACGGCCGAATATGGCCAAAATATCGGTTTTTCAGTCAATTTCCCGGAACCCATCCTAAGGATGAGTAATTAGGATTTGCACTATTTTCATTCAAAATTGAAATTACTCATGATGTAAAGTATGACGTTCTGAAACATATTCCAACGCTGCAGGCGGTTTTAAGAGTCCGATTGCTACTATTTCGGGGCTGGTTATAAGGTCTGTCATTTTCACCAAGGGAGAATATTTTTTGTACAAAGGTTTAACTTCAGAACGAACTTCCGTTCGTAGTCCCTGGCCTTATAAGCAGCCCAACCCCAACAACGACCTTAAAAATCGTCGAAGAAATTTACAGTCCTTACTTCCAATACGGACGTTTTTGATTCTCGATATAGCGTACGTGTTGGGGTTAATTGTCACCAAATATACATTTTCGACTGTTTTGGAGAATTTTTTTTGAAAAAAGCGTCCGTATTGAGAGTAAGGACTGTATTAGCTATTTGTTTAACCTTTAACTACAACAGTTAGCCCAAAAAGGCCTGACGTTTTATAAAATCCGTGCTACGTTATCAGATTAACTTGAGATGAATCTAAAGATGTAAATTTAACAAAAAATTTCAACATTTTGATCAGATAACGGCCTAAGACATATTCTAGTTTCTATTTTTGTTAACTTAAAGATTTCTGTTTTATATAAATGTTTAGTTTTCTACTTTTCTCCATTTTAATGTTTTTTTAATTAACTTTTGTTTATTTATAAGAATGTCAGACACCGAAGAGGATAAAAAGTTGTCGGTACCGGTCGGTTGGAAGCCTGAACCATTCAAGCCGGAAGATAATCCATTCGGGGTACTGGAAGAGTCCAAATTCAGCACATTATTTCCAAAATACCGGGAAAAGTATTTGCGGGAGGTGTGGCCGTTGGTCGAAAAATTTGTTGACACTTACAAAATAAAAGGTTTGGATAATATATATACTTTTGAACATAGACAATTGTACCCTACCATAGCCTCCCAGTGAAACTTAGCCGAGTTTACCCTTTACTCGAGTTTGATTTTTAGCCACATTAAATAAAAATTGTAATTTGACCCCACTAGAGGTCACCGAGGGGTCGAATTACATTTTAGGTGTCATAATCGGCATCAATTTGAAAAATATTTAATTTGACCCGATATTTAATTTGTATCCGAGTTTCCCGAGTGGAAAAAGGTCTACCCTACCGTACCCTACCATTGAAAGTTACCCGTGTTTACCCTTGTCCGCGGACAAGGGTACAAAATCTGCCCACCTCTGCTTGAACAAACTCTACTTTTTATATGTAGCCGAGTTGGACGTTGCTGAAGGATCGATGACAGTTCGAACAACTCGCAAAACTTGGGACCCTTATTCCATCATCAATGCACGCGATCTAATAAAATTAATGGCTCGATCCGTCCCTTACGAGCAAGCAATTAAATGCTTTGATGACGAGAATGCGGTCGAAGTTATCAAAATCAGAGGTACGCAAAGAAGGTCAATTGGGAAATTTTTCGTGAAAATCACGTCTTTTTGATAAATTTTTTTTCTATAGAAATCATGTCTTTTTACACTTTTTCTATAAAATCATGTCTTTTTGAACTTTTTCCCAGCATTAAGGTCTTATTGTGGAAAAAACATTCAGGATGGTTATAAGGTCGGGTCAGTTTTTTCAAAGTGCTTTAAGGTCAAGTCTGTTTTGTACACCTTGACCCTATAACCAACCTCCCTGTATTAAAATTCCTCGTATAAAACGCACGTTATGATACATTTTTCTGACACGTCAAGAAATTACGTTTAATGGAAAATATTATTTTTGGGCCTAACGTTATAACCAGACCCCCTGTAGTATATGTATTTCAAGGTATCACGGGCAATAATGATCGATTCGTGAAACGACGTCAACGGTTGGTTGGACCCGAGGGACAAACGTTAAAATGTATCGAATATTTGACCGGGTGTTATATCAACGTTCAGGGTAGCACGGTTTCCGTCGTCGGTCCACACAGGGGACTCAAAGAGGTCCGCAAAATAGTCCTCGATACAATGAACAATAAACATCCTGGTAAGTACACATAGTGTTTTAAAGGCACACAAAAATCGCCGTAATATTACACTTTTTGATATATTTTTTGTAGCGCACAATATTCGTGAAATGATGATAAAACGAGAATGTATGAAAAATCCAAAGTTGAAAAACGAAAGTTGGGACAGATTTCTCCCGAAATATAAATCGAAAAATGTGAAGAAAACAAAAACAGACAAAAAGGAGAAGAAAGAGTACACACCGTTCCCACCGGCCCAGCAACCGAGCAAGGTTGACCTGGAATTAGGTTTGTAATTTCAAATTGAAAATTTGTTTAGCATAAATAAGGTCTTTGTGCAATTGATTGGTAGTTTTTTTTATGCATTTGATTTTTGTGCACGAAGTAGATGGGGGTAAACTAAGGTGTTGACACGGGGTCAAAAATGTCATATGACCCCCAAAAGGTGTCAAATTACATCTTTCTTTAAATAAGACATAATAGTTCCCATTCGGTCAGGTTTTTCACGGCGATCACGTATATATCATTTAAAATTCTTAAAATTGAAATTTGACCCCTTTTAGGGCACTTTTTGACCAAAAAGGGTCAACTTACAATTTGCTTTAAATAGGTCATATGGTCACCCATTCGATCGGATTTTTTACGGTAATCACGAGCATGTTATTTAAAAACTCAATCTTAGTTTTGCCAATTTACGTCTTGCAAAAAAAAGCATACCTATTTCCTACGAGGTCCAAAAAAATCTAAACTTCAAATGAATTAATTTTAATTTAACTTCAGAAAGCGGCGAATATTTCATGAAAGAAAAAGAAAAGAAACGCAAAAAGCGCCAAGAAAAGAATGAAAAGCAAGAAGCCGCAACGATTGAAAGAAAACGAAAGCGACTTGATGTTCTTCAGCCGCCAAAAGAAAAAGAAGTCAAACCCGAAGACACGGCGAAACCAAAAAAGAAAAAGAAAATACAAAAATTGAGTGTTGACATTGAAAAATTAAAAGAAAGAGCGGCTTGAATGGCTTATTGTTTACTTTTTTTATAAAAAATGTGTTTTTAACAAACGAAGATATTTGTGATTTGTTCCTGATTCTAAGTTGTGTTGAAGAGAATGTGGTCCTTATTCCCGTCCCCACGAAAGGATGGAATTTGATTGGTTGACTCCCCAGCATTGATTTAAAATATTTACAGGCGATCGTCAAACAAGGGTGGCTTTCGTGTGTTTGACGTAACTGATTAACGTTATTATTATTTTCTTATATAATATATATTATAAAAATATTGTTGGTACAAATAATGGTCGCTGATTCTATCATTATGGTTGACATTTATCTTTACATTAAAAATTACTTTTAATAACTTAATTTTTTTTAACTCAAATTTTAATTTAATACTGTATCAATTTAATTATTTAATTTGAGTTTAATAAAAATTAAGTTATTTAAAGTAATTTTTAATGTAAAGATAAATGTGAACCATAATGATAGAATCAGCGACCATTATTTAGATCAACAATATTTTTCGGGAAAAAAGGACCCATATTTGGCGCTACCGACTCTTAATTAGAGGAAGCCAAAGGCCGGCAAAAATTGTAATAAAAGTGGACCCAACCCAACCCAAATTGGACCCAAGCAAAAATATAGTGGACCCAACCCTAAAAAAAAATGGGTCAAATCGGGTGCAATCTGGGTAGGGTCCAAAAGGTGCCGACCTCTGGTGGACGCACCCTTATTTGGCGACCCCATATACGGAACAAACTCAAATATAGTGCTAACTATCTGACCAAAATCCCTACAAAAAACGTTTGGTCAACCCATTTAGAATATACAACCTCTGCGCTGTTATGTTGTCACCCGTTATCTTGTAGATTTTCCCCTTCGCTCCGTTATCTTACGGATTTATTTTGAGCCAATTTTTTTGTTTTGGCAAAAAATTCACATTTTGATACATTTTATGAATAATCTACAGGGGGCGTGAATTTAAAGGTTTTTTAGCTTAAGACCTTATAACCAATCCCCCTGTAGATTTTTCGCGGAATTCTCCTCTCACGGAATTTTCAGTGGATACTACTACAATAAAATAACCATATTACATGCCGCACGTAAACAACAGTTTCACCGAACCAACCGAAAACAACAGTTTTCTACCTACATGTAGTTTTTAAGGGAATTAAAATGTGTGGAATCACTACATCGGAATACACTTATTTCGGTAGCAGATTAACAATTAATTTGCGTAGGCCGTACCGGTGCTCTTTTTTGAACTTCAAACAGAAAGTACGAAAATGTGGTTCACAAATTTTAGGTCGATTTAAAAAGTTGTACGGCAATTGAACGAAGGAATCGAATTGGCGGGCAAATTTCAAAAAAATTAAAAAAAACCTGAGGTGATAAAGCTGCTCTCGGGGATTTCAAAAAAATATTTGTATAGATTTTTTTGGAATCCCCTAATGCAGCTCTATTCCTCCAGACTTTTTTTGGAAAAATTTTGCCCGCCAGTTTGTAGCCCTCCCAATTGATTAACGTATTTATGCATTAGCGCATTTATGCATTAGCGCAAAATATGTCGTAAGACGAAAATTCTGCAAATAAACAATACAATGTATCAAATCAAATAATTGATGTCTTGCAAATAGAAATACAAATGTATAAAAAAGATAAAATATATTTTTTAGAGTATTCGGACTGATTCCAGGGATCTCCGAAAAAATGGATTTAGAGCTGGCGTTGAAAAAGAGTGATGCCGAGCTAAGTTCGACAGAAACGGTTCCAACCTCCTCTTCAACCGGTACCACCGGTAGCACATCGGGTAGGTTCCAAATGAGAAGAAAACTAGCTTGCTTTAACCGAGCTCAGATTAGGTCATTATAGGGACAGCTTTCCTTTTTGGTAATCTGCTAATAAATTTATTTACAGGTGTGATTTTTTAATTTTTGTTTTGTTCGACCGGGAATCCGATTTTATTACCTAAAATGTGTTTTGGCGGTAATAAAACCAAATTTCCGGCCGAACAAAACAGATTTTTTGTTAAAATGTCTCATCAAACGCACGAAAATATCTTTCTAAACGGAGAACAACTTTTGATGGTGGAAATTTAATTAAGTCGTAGTAGTATATAATGAAAATTATAACCTTTGGGGCCGAAGAATCAAATTTGGAACAATAAAATTTGAACTGACGGCTTTTTTAAGGGGCCAACATTTTTGGTCAAAATTTTCAGTATGATAGAGTTATCGGAATAAAATAATTTTCGTAAAATGACCCCATTTTCGCCGACAAATAGCCAAAAAGGGGTCAAATTTCAAGTTTTGAGAATTTTAAAATAGTGATCGCCGTTAAAAATCAGATCAAAAAAAATCAGGGCCCATTTCATGCAAGTTGTAATTTGACATCCTAGAAGGGTCCTATGACAAAATTGACACAACGAGTGAAATCAGTGACCCTTACTTACTCACTGAGTCAATTTTCATGTCTTAATATTGGGCGTCGTTCATAAAAAAAATCAAACTCATACCATGTCTGGTCCAGAAGGAGTTAAAAAAAGTATTGGGAGCAATAGTGAAAAACCCGGCCACTCACACTTGTGGCCTCTTGAGTCCAAAAAAACGCGGACGAGTTACCAATAGAGTTACAAAAAATATGACCCTTTCTGACGGTTGTTAAAGTAAGTCGGTCATTTTCTTATTTGGAACCTAGCGTCAGACGATACGTGTAGTGTACACGGGACGAGCGCCTGCTGTGACAATCATGACGGCCACGATGATGGTGATAGTGAACACGGCGGGTGTTCGGGCGGCTGCAGTGATGATTCCGACTCACACTGTTGCGTCTGTTGTAATTGTAATCGGGGAAAGCAAAAAATGCGCAAAGAGCTAATTCGAGAACGGCTACGAAAAAAACTGAAATTACGCAAACTTCGACAGGGCAATGGCAATGCGGATCAGGATTTACAGCGGGCGCGCAAATTGCTACTTCAGCGGTTACATTTTGCGCGGTTGAAGCATGGATTCATGTTGAATGAGGCGATTACGCAAGATGCACAGGAAGGGAACACGATTTATCTTAGTACTTGAACGTACGTACAGGGGTATGTCGTAATAAGGTCTGTCATTTTGATCGTTATTACCTTCTCAATGTCAATCACCCCAGCTATGACAATTACCCGAACAAGGGTAATTACCCGCGGGTACGGGTACATATTGAGTTGTACCCGTGGTTACCCGAGTGGGAAAAAACTACCCTTACAATGACCCTTACAATTACCCGTGTTCACCTTGTCCGCGCTGCGGACAAGGGTCCAAAATTTGCCCACCTCTGTCTGGCCTTATAGCATGCTTTTTTGGATGAAGACCTGGCACATTTGTTTTCTAGAAATCATGTCTTTTTACACTTTTTTTCTATAAAATCATGTCTCTTTGAACTTTTTCCCAGCACCTTAAGGTCTTATTGTGGAAAAAAATTCAGGTTGGTTATAATGTCAAGTCAGTTTTTTCAAAGTGCATTAAGGTCAAGTCAGTTTTTTAGACCTTGACCGTATAACTAACCCCCTGTAATAAATTCCACTTATTTCGTATCATCCCTACAAAGTCTGAACTAGAGATAATATCGGGCCCAAAACCGACGGAATCTGCGCAAGGGCCACTCATGCCTACGCCGATTAGCGCCTTGAAATCGGACTTAAAAAGCGTGTCCGAAAAACACATCTTGGATTTTATGTCCTCTCACGCCTACGCACTACCGTCTCCAGTAGCGGAAGAAAAGGACACTTCCTCCGGCATGGAGAGCGAGGAAGACGTGGACTTTATTTTTGAACCTCAAAAGTTAAAAAGCCTCCACGAGCTGGACCCGATTGAGAAGGAAATCGAAGAATTTAAATTATTCTGTCAAGTCTGCGTGCCTGCTCGCCCCCGTTTGAAAGTGCCTTTAGTCACCCTGAATCTGATGTCATAAGTATATATATTATTAATCTTGTATAATGCGGCGGTACCGGTTTATTTGGGAGTAGGAGGAATTTTGCGGAAGGTCCCGACATATTTGATCATTACCAGAGATTTTCATCACTTTTGAGATATAAGTATGCATCCAGTTAAAGTTGTATGCCTTTACATTCTTATCCACATGGTGTCCCAATTAGAGATGCAAAAGTTCTGTTATAAATTTCAGAACAGAACACTCGTTCTATTTTGTGATGGTTCTACAACTTTCGTGTGATGGCAATAAAACGTTCTATTCATGTGATAGGATTTTTTGCACGCAAAAACGTTCTATTGTAGAGAACGTTCGTTCTGTTCATTTCTCAGATCAAAAAACGAGTCGTATTATTTGTGTATAGAACGCATTTTTGAACGTTTTTTTTTAATAGAACGACAAAACGTTCTAAATGGCCGTTCTGTTCTGTCTCGTGATGGAAAATGGCCCAGAACGGTGTTCTTTTGTTCTATTGGCGTTCTGTTTTCAAGATCTCAAGTTCTGCGAAAAACAGAACTTTTGCATCTCTGGTCCCAATCTATTATCAAGATATGACAGCCCTCTATCTTTTTTGTGGATGGGGACACCGCGTGGATTTTGCTACAAAAAGACACTAAACTAATAACTTAGTGCAAATTCTAAAAAGTTCAAAACTGTAATTCCAAAAATGGTCGCTTCCAAAAAGGATCCCCGTATAACTTATAACGGGTAGCTCAAAACTCAGTGTCTAGAAAATAAAAGGCTACCCTAGATATATGGACTTTTCGCGGAATTGACCGTCCCACCGGTGCCGAAGCGACCTGTATTGTTGCTTTTATAAAAAAACAAGACCCGGACCCACCCCCAATTGTTCGTTACCAATCCACTTTTGGCTTCAAAAGTAATTAGTTCGTTTTTTGCGCATTGCCCAGTTAAAGAAGAAATGATTAAATATATAATTACTAAGAGTGTGGTTATAACTCATAAAGGTCAACATTTGAGAAAATTTATTTTCTGAAAAATAGTATGTGCTACATGTATGTGTGTCTACAGAATTTTAAAGGTGTACTTACGGATTTTTGAATTCATATCTCTTGATACCCATTATTGATATCAGACGGTATATAATTAATATCGAGTCAGACGTCCTAAATCGTATTTAAAAATC
>SCLG01000512.1:29859-73135 GCA_004367875.1 Oikopleura albicans | reverse complement strand
ACCTAATAAGTTATATAAGGGTTTACCATCTGTTTTGAGACTAAGGTCAAATCAAAGGCATATTTGTTTGGAAAAAAATCTTTAAACTTATGTTTTTACGTTTTTTGATGAAACCAATGGCTATCATGTCTTTTACACGTTTTTTTCTAGTCATTACCACACGTGTGTCAGTTTTTCATAAGATTAATTAATAACACTAAAAAGAAACGCTGAGCAAACTGGATTCGCCGCCAATTCAGCACGCACACGTTCTACGATGGTACAATCAAGTGAAATTTGAAGTCGGGACGAAAGAACCGAAAAAGCAAGAAGCCGAAACAAAAACTGCCGTATCGGCACCGGCGGCATCGGCGACGGGGACACATTCGAAATTAGTCGACCCAACAATTTTACCTAAAGCTGATGTACAGCGCGATGGCAAAACAGGACAAATGAAAGGTTAGAACTTTATTTCAGGGTTTCATACAACTAGATAACTCGAAGGTAAATGTTATAAACGTCGCTAGTACCAAAAAGTAAAAATCTGAAAATGTTTAAATTGAAAAAAATCGAGTACATCCAAAGTCTCGGGTTTTGTCCACCCGTATTTTTTCGTCATGTCTTTTTGAACTCTTTAAAGTCCAAAAAGGTTTTTTAACAGATGGATTAAGGTATTATAAGATGTACAGGGGGTTGGTTATAAGGTCATCAATTTGGACCGTTATAAGGTCAAGTAAGTTTTTTTGAGAATCATGTTTTTTTAGAAAAAAATCTTTAAAATCATGTCTTTTTGAACTTTTTCCCAGCATAAAGGTCTTATTGTGAAAAAAAATTGGTTATAAGGTCAAGTCAATTTTTTCCAAAGTGCAAATGCAGGAAAATTAAGGTCAAGTCATTTTTTTGGGGCTTGACCTTATAACCAGACCCCCTGTAGTCCACATTTTAATGATAGTTATAAGGTCAAGTCAGTTTTTTCAAAGTGCATTAAGTTCGAGTCAGTTTTTTTTTAGACCTTGACCTTATAACCAACCCTCTGTAGTAAATATTAATGTTTGCTTTGTAGAAGACCCAGTTTACGTGGCCTGGAGGAATAAGATGTTCGACGATTTAATGGAAGCGCAAAAGAAAAGGTACGAAGCAATGCCCCATAATCCGATCAAAATAACCTTGCCAGATGGCGCAGTGAAAGAAGGTGTTTCATGGGAAACGACTCCGCTGGACATTGCCACGTCTATTAGTTCCGGTTTGGCCAATGTTGTCGTCGGCGCTAAAGTAAACGGCGTTGTTTGGGACTTGAAACGGCGACTAGAAGAAGACTGTACGCTAAGGTGGTTTTTGTTAGAGGGACTGTATTTTATTTATTTGATTCCTTATTTACCGTATATATTAACTGTATTATCTATTATATTGACATTTATTATTTATTATAATCGTTATAGTATACAGTGTAACGCTTATTACGCTATAAGGTCAAATTGGACTAAAATTATGTACAGGGGGTCTGCTTATAAGGTCACTTTTTTTGGGTTAAGACCTCCCCCGCTCGCCATATTTTTTGGGCAAAATCATATCTTTTATAAAAAAATTTAAAATGGTTATAAGGTCAAGTCATTTTTTTTTCAGGCTTGACCTTATAACCAGACCCCCTGTATCTTTTTTTCACTTTTTTTGGGGTGAAGACCTCCCCACCGCTGGCCTTTTTTGGATCTAAGGAAAAAAAATTTGGTTGCTTATAAGGTCAAGTCAGTTTTTTTTTAAATGTATTTAAGGTCAAGTCAGTTTTCTAGACATTGACCTTATAACCAACCCTCCCTGTCGATAAATTTATGACGTATTTAAGTTTTGTCCTGGTGAGTTCCAAAAAAAAATCTTCGATTTTTTCAAAGGGTTAAAGCCTTTAACTTAAAGGCATATGCCTTTAGGTCCTATAGGTCGGCACTTGAATTCCAACCCGAATTTTACCCGGGTTGGACAAAAAAAATGACGCTGGTTAAACTTTTATAACTATCACCCCCTGTATTATTAACCCCTGGCTGTTTGTATGTAGTCCTTCTTAGAAAAACCATCCGAGTTTGTTGAAGTTTGACGATAAGGATGGAAAAGAAATTTATTGGCACAGTTCGGCCCATATATTGGGTGAATGTATGGAAAGATATTTTGGTGGTGCGTTATGTTACGGTCCCGATATTGAAGACGGATTTTACTACGATATGTGGATGGGAAATAAAACCGTTTCGTCTGATGCCGACATGCCAAAAGTCGAAAAATTGTACAATCAAATGATGAAGGAAAAACAACCATTTGAGGTTTGAATTTATTCGTTTTTTAAGGAAACGCTAATTTGTGCGCAGAGTTTTGATTTGACAGTTATCCAAAAAATGTGATTTTTTGGCAAAGACGGTCAAATTTCAAGTTTGAGAATTTTAAAATAACATATTTGTATTCGTGATGAGAAATGTGATTCAATGAGTGCCATAACGTCCCATTTAAAGCAAGTTGTAATTTGACCCCTTTTTTTGTTGAATTTTCAGTGGCCTAAAAAGGGTCAAATTTCAAGTTAGACAATTTTAAGAGAACATATTTATACTCGCCGTGAAAATTTGATCGAATGGGTGTCATGACATCCCATTAAAAACAAGTTGTAATTTGACCCCTTTTCAGGGTCATATTACAAATTTGACCCCACTAACGTAATCTACACAAAAAAGTGAGCATTAGGTTACAGTTTCACGAAATTTAATCAAGCGGTATTCGTTGATTTTATCAAAAATCGATTTATCGGCCCTTGAAGACCTAATCGTAAAAAAGGGTCGTTAAAAATTTTATTTTAAATTCNTGCGATTTTTTGGCAAAGACGGTCAAATTTCAAGTTTGAGAATTTTAAAATAACATATTTGTATTCGTGATGAGAAATGTGATTCAATGAGTGCCATAACGTCTCATTTAAAGCAAGTTGTAATTTGACCCCTTTTTTGTCGAATTTTCAGTGGCCTAAAAAGACTCAAATTTCAAGTTAGACAATTTTAAGATAACATATTTATACTCGCCGTGAAAGTTTGATCGAATGGGTGTCATGACATCCCATTTAAAACAAGTTGTAATTTGACCCCTTTTCAGGGTCATATTACAAATTTGACCCCACTAACGTAATTAACACCAAAAAGTGAGCATTAGGTTTCAGTTTCACGAAATTTAATCAAGCGGTATTCATGAAACGCGATTTTATCAAAATCGATTTATCGGCGCTTGAAGACCTAATCGTAAAAAAGGGTCGTTAAAAAGTTTATTTCAAATTCACAAATGTCCGGGGTAATTTACCGATCTTAACGTTAGTGTAACTACATATGTAGTATGTAGTAAATAATATATTATTTAACAGCAGGGTCAATGTGATTTTTTTAGCGCCTTGAAGTTACGAAGCAGCAACTGGTTGATATGTTTAAACACAACCCATTCAAACAGCGGCTGATTGAGGAGAAAGAAATTGGCGATACAACAGTTTACCGATGTGGCTCTCTTATTGACATGTGCCGTGGACCACATTTACCTCACACCGGAAAAGCTAAAGCTGTCAAGTAAGCTTTTTTTATGTTTAGATGACCAGTGTGCCCGAAATGGCCCCGAAACTTAAATTTTTGAATCATTAAAGATTTTTACGATTTTTTTCTTGGTTATAAGGTCAAGTCATTTTTCGGTGGAAAAACCGTTAAAAATGCTTTAAAAATGGTTGGTTATAAGGTCAAGTCATATTTTTGGTGGTAAAACCGTTAAAAATGCTTTTTTAAATGCTTGGTTATAAGGTCAAGTCATTTTTGTTTGGTCGAAAAACTGTGTAAAATGCTTTAAAAATGGTTGGTTATAAGGTCAAGGCATATTTTTGGTGGTAAAACCGTTAAAAAATGCTTTAAAAATGGTTGGTTATACGGTCAAGTCATATTTTTGGTCGAAAAACCCTTTTAAGGGGGTTAAAAAAAATTTTTCTTTAAAATCATGTCTTTTTTCACTTTTTTTTTCGTGTAGAAGTTTTGTACCCAACATAAAATTCAGGCTGTACAAAACGAGTGCTACTTACTGGGAAGGAAAAGCTGATCAAGAAAGTCTTCAACGTATTTATGGAATCACGTTTCCAGATAAGAAACGGTTAACTGAGTGGGTGACGTTCCAGGAGGAGGCAAAGAAACGCGACCACCGTCGAATTGGGGTTGCTCAACAATTGTGGACTTTTGATTCCGTTTCCGCCGGAAGTTGTTTTTGGCTGCCTCGAGGAGCGCTCATTTATAACCGCCTCATGGATTTCATCCGCGGGGTAAGTTTTTAGTCGAGGGAAAACGGAAAAATCGGTTAAACTCGCACCGGTTAGGTCGGATCGGCCTAATTTTTTTTTCTACGAAAATTTTATCAGGTATATTCTTTCATATAAAAAAATCAAGTCACTTAGCCTAATATTTCGGGTACATTGTATCCCAGGCGGCATACCTACCTGGTACCTACAAATAATGAAATTTTAGCCCTATAATCGACCAGGCGTAGGTGGAATTGGCAAAATTTCCGTTTCTCAAAAAGTAGCCCTATAACGAGTCATCTGGTGTATTTCATTATGTTACCAGAAAAAAAATCCCAATTTTCCCTTGCCCATTATGTTAACAAAATTTCATTATGATAACAGTTTTTGACGTTTCATGGTGATCACATAACGTGGTAGGTGATGTATAAGAAACATCCCTATTTAAATTCAATAAAATAATAATTATCTAATAATAAATAATATAAATTAAATAAATAATAATATTATATATTTAGGAATATCGAAAACGTGGCTTCAAGGAAGTTATTACCCCAAATATCTTCAATTCTGACCTGTGGAAAACCTCGGGCCATTGGCAACATTATAGTGAAGATATGTTCACTTTCAAGGTTGAAGATCACGACTGGGCCATGAAGCCAATGAACTGCCCCTCGCANCCACCGTCGAATTGGGGTTGCTCAACAATTGTGGACTTTTGATTCCGTTTCCGCCGGAAGTTGTTTTTGGCTGCCTCGAGGAGCGCTCATTTATAACCGCCTCATGGATTTCATCCGCGGGGTAAGTTTTTAGTCGAGGGAAAACGGAAAAATCGAAAAACCGGTTAAACTCGAACCGGTTAACCTAAAGGTCGGATGGGTCTAATTTTTTTTCTACAAAAATATTATCGGGTATATTCTATCATATAAAAAAATCAAGTCGCTCAGCTTAATATTTCGTGTACATTGTATCCCAGGCGGCATACCTACCCATAATGGAATTTTAGCCCTATAATCGACCAGGCGTAGGCGGAATTGGCAAAATTTCGGTTTCCCAAGAAGTAACCCTATAACGAGTCATCTGATGTATTTCATTATATTACCAGGAAAATAATCCCAAATTTTCCACCTACGCCCTATCCCATTATGTTAACAAAATTTCATTATGATAACAGTTTTTGACGTTTCATGGTGATCACATAACGTGGTAGGTGACGTATAAGAAACATCCCTGTTTAAATTCAATAAAATATAATTATCTAGATAATTATTATTAGAATAATAAATATATTTAGGAATATCGAAAACGTGGCTTCAAGGAAGTTATTACCCCAAATATCTTCAATTCTGACCTGTGGAAAACCTCGGGCCATTGGCAACATTATAGTGAAGATATGTTCACTTTCAAGGTTGAAGATCACGACTGGGCCATGAAGCCAATGAACTGCCCCTCGCATTGCGTCATGTTTGGCAGCAGACAACGCTCATATAAAGGATTGTGGTTTAAAACAATACAATGGGTTTATATTAGAAAAGGTCCGATTTTTTTTTTATCCGATTCCGAGTACAGGGGGGTCTGGTTATAAGGTCACAAGGTAGGACCGTTATAAGGTCAAGTCAGTTTTTTTGCACTAAGGTCAATAAATCATGTCTTTTTTCAATTTTTTTGGTAGAACGACACGGGGAATAATTTTTTTTATAGAAATCATGTCTTTTTACAATTTGTTTTTTGAGTGTAAATTTAGAACGACACATGTAAATTTAGAACTTATTGTTAAAAATTTTTTTCAGATGGTTATTTATAAGGTCTAGTCAGTTTGTGAAATTGCATTAATGTCAAGTCAGCTTTTTTGACCTTATAACCAGACCGTTTTAATTTCACAAGCATTTGTTTTTTTAACCATATCCAGAACTTCCCCTACGATTCGCCGATTTTGGTGTTTTACATCGAAATGAACTGTCAGGCGCATTATCCGGCTTAACTCGTGTCCGTCGATTTCAGCAAGATGACGCGCATATATTCTGTGCCACTGAGCACATTGAAAACGAAGTAAAAAAAGCGTTAAGATTTTTCAAATATGTCTATGACACGTTCGGCTTTACCTTCGAGTTAAATTTGTCAACGAGACCCGAAAAATTTTTGGGCAAAATTGAGGAGTGGGATATGGCCGAACAAATGTTGACCAATGCCTTGAATGAATTTTGCTCTGAACATGAGCAAAAATGGGAGCTTAATCCCGGTGATGGTGCCTTTTATGGACCCAAGATTGATATTAAAATTCTGGATGCACTTAAGCGCCGACATCAGCTCGCAACTGTTCAACTTGATTTCCAGGTAAATTTCTTAAATGTACAGGGGGTTGGTTATAAAGTAAGCCATTTGTGCCGTTATAAGGTCAAGTCAGTTTTTTGTACTAAGCTCAAGTCAGTTTTTTCAGTACAGGGGGTCTGGTTATAAGGTCACAAGGTGTGACCGTTATAAGGTCAAGTTAAGTTTTTTGCACTAAGGTCAAGACATTTTTTTCTTGCAATAAGGCCAAGTAAATTTTTTTGTGAAGCATGTTTTTTGAGAAAAAAATCTTTGAAATCATGTCTTTTTACGCTTTTTTTGGATGAAGCACTTTAGTAGGTCTTATTGTGGAAAAAAATTCAGATGGTTATAAGGTCAAGTCATTTCCAAAGCGTATTAAAGTCATTTTTTGGGGCTTGATCTTATAACCATACCCAAGGCCTGAAAACGGACCGCTATAAGACGCTTTTTTGGATCCGATTTTGTGTCCTGGAATTGGACCTTTTTGAAAAGTTTCGTAGAATCGGGTGTCCACGAATTGGACTACCGACTGTATATGTTTTTAAATTGTGATGATCAGTTTAAAATCACATTTTCTAGTTGCCACAACGATTCAATCTAAAATTCAATCGCGATAATAAAGAGGAAACTCCAGTTATAATTCACCGCGCTATTTTGGGCTCGTTGGAGCGTTGTGTTGCAATTTTAACGGAGTCGTTTGGGGGCAAGTGGCCGCTCTGGTTGAGTCCACGCCAGGTCAAAATCGTCCCAATCGGCAAGGATCATATGGATTTTGCGCGTGAAATTGCGGATAAATTTTACGCGGCGGGGTTAGAGGCTGAGGCCGACGCAGACTGTGCGGACACATTCAACAAGCGAATTCGAAATGCACAGATTGAACAATGGAATTTTATCCTGGTGGTTGGTCAAAAGGCGAGCGTTTAAATCTCAGAGTAAAAACTGACGCAATTTTGTAGGGGCATCAAATACAACGGATGCAACATTGAAAGTATTATTTTTTTTTATTTGAATGTTAAAATAAAATTCAAGGGGGTCTGGTTATAAGGTCACAAGGTGTGACCGTTATTAGGTCAATTCATTTTTGTGCCTAAGATAAATCATGTATTTTTTCACTTTTTTTGGTGAAGACCTCGCTCCGCTCAGCAGAAATTTTTTTTATTAAAATCGTATCTTTTTGGACTTTTTTTTCGACTAAGGTCAAGTGGTTTTTTTTCAATATAAATCATGTCTTTTTGGACTTTTTTTCACCAAGGTCAAGTCATTTTTTCGAGATAAATCATGTCGTTTTTTTAATCTTTTTTGGACTAAGATCAAGTCATTTTTTGGTACAGGGGGGTTGGTTATAAGGTCAGCCATTTGTGCCGTTATAAGGTCAAGTCATTTTTTGCACTAAGGGCAAGTCAGTTTTTTCAGGCGCTAAGGTCAAGTCAGGTTTTTTGAGTAGCATGCTTTTTGGGAAAAACTCTTTAAAATCATGTCTTTTTACGTTTTTTTTTTTGGAAAGTTGCGGGCACCCTACTTGTAACCAACCTCATATGAGAAAACTGTTGGATTTATCTCTTAGATTTTAAATCTCGCCTAAAGGAAGTTGAAGCTCGAACGGCGGCGGTTCGAACCCGGGATACGCAACAGCACGGTGTGCTGCCGATTGATTACGTGCTAGAAGAGCTCCTCCGACTGCACAACACGCGGGCACTCGTTGCCGAGAATGAATTTAAGGGCGCCACAAAGGAAGAGAAATAAAAAAAACAACGGGTGTTGGCGTGAACTATCTCTCTCTTTTTTTTACGGTGATATGTTATGGAATCGATAGATCTATTATACTGCAACTTCTACAAAGAATAAAAAAAATCTGTGGTCACATGTTACTTACTGGCTCCGAAAGTAGTAGGACATTTTTTATCCCCCGCAGTGCGGGCTCTGCACGCAAGCATGAATTTGAAATTGATAATTCAGAAACGTTAACTCGGCACCTTGCGAATCGGTATAAACTGAACAACGTCCAATAAGAATACAAAAATGAGTGAACAAAGGTGAATGGGCCATATTACAAGTTGTGGTTTTTTACTTTATACCGAATCAGACGGTGCCGCTAACTAAAATAGATTTTTGTTAGAGAACCAGTTCCTTTTTCTTGAATGAAAATCTGTTATACCGTATGGGGACTCTCAAACTGTGAGGCATTGAGCACTTTTCCTATGATTTGTAACGCTATTCTGACGTCACCCTCGCAGTCTGAGCGTCCCCATACGGTATTCGTCATCATCTTTATTTATTGTTAACTCGTTATTTGCATGCATGGCTCGTGCTCAAAACATCAGTTAAATTAATTTAATTATTACGACTCGACATTTACACAAAAAAACACATCTTTGAAATTGTGTTTTAATAGGCCTGTATTTACTGCGCAGATTATTTTTTTCCTGTTAGCTTCTTAGTTCAACAAAACTAGTTCACGTTAAAATATGATAATTATTTTAGATTACCAAGCGGAAATATAGAGTTAAATATCGACACAGTGTGAATTTGTCCAAGGTATATCGAAAATATAGGGTAATTTGTCGAAAATTTTTGAATTTTAGAATCGAAAATTTTCGACAAATTACCCTTTTTTCTCGACACACTTTGTATAAATTGTAATTGTGCGAAATACCATTTTATTTTGCTTGGTACTCTAAAAGTTTATAAATTGACTAAAATTTAAAGTAATTTAGAACTAAGAGGAAAAATGACATAATGAGCGCCGAACGAACTCGGTCAGACAGTCGGCTTTCGTCGGCGCCCTTGTTGGAAAATCAGCAAGGTAGCTTTTTTTTAGATTGTTCCAAAATTAATTTTACTACTAAAACAAATCATAATACATAGTACAGGGGGTCTGGTTATAAGGTCACAAGGTTATAACTTATACGTTATAAGGTCAAGTCATCGTTTTTGCACTAATGTCAAGTCAAAATCATGTCTTTTTCACTTTTTTTTGCCTGTAAATTTAGAACGACACATATACATTTAGAACGACACGAGTACAGGGGGGATTGATTATAAGGTCAGCCATTTGTGGCGTTATAAGGTCAAGTCAGTTTTTTCAGGCACTAAGGTCACGTCAGGTTTTTTGAGTAGCATGTTTTTCGAAAAATCTTTAAAATCATGTTTTTTTTTGGACCTTACAACTAACCCTATGTAGCTATAATGACGTAGTCCAAGTAGTAAAAGGAATTTTGGTACAACCTAAAAAAAAGTTACCCAAGGATTGTCGAATGAAGAGAACGACAATCTCAACTCGAATGTGCCTCAAGCAACGTCGGTAAACTCGCGGGTCGAGTATGAATTACTGACCGAACAAAGCGTCCTATTGATTGAAGATGGAATTCTGTGTAGAGATATTGGTCATAAAATGCGTACTTTTCAACAGATTAGGATTTACAGGTACGATACTCATTTATAAGATGGTTGCTATATTTAAAGGTCGTTTTTTGGCAATTCGCGATGAGTGATAAAAACCCTTTCGAACAAGGGCTCCCCCTCCCCGTAGGACGATTTTATAATTTGACCCTTTTTGGCCCAATGAGGGGTTAAATTTCATTTTTTCGAATTTTTCGACTTCATATTCGGAATGAGCGATAAAAATCCTTTCGAACAAGGGGTTTACCAGCCCCATACGATTAATTTGTCATTGAACCCTTTATATGGGTAATATGACCCCCTCAAACCTACAGAAATAAATGTTTACCCATGCCGAAAAAATTGGCATCTATGACCCAAGTTTAAAAAATATTTGTCAAATTTTTTTCGACATACAGGGGGGTCGCCAAATAAGGGCCCCTCAAATAAGGGTCGCTATCGCCAAAAAAGGGTCAAAGTCGCAAAATAAGGGTCGCTTTTTTTGGGAAAAAAATTATTGCGCCAAATAAGGGTCGGTTGGACCGATGATTGTTTTTGTATTTTAAACCAACGTTATACACAGTGTATATTACAGACCCACTATAACTACACTACTGTACAATTTATTGGACCAATTAAGCAACACATGTGCGCTGTAGGGTTAACCAATAATTTTAGATTTTACCATTCACGCATTATTCGATGGCTGAGATGGATAACAATGTGTGTACTTCTTAGTTTGGCATTTTTCGAAGATAAAAATTCGCTGACTCTTTCGCCCGATCCGACACTTCAAAGTTCGAGGCCTCAGGTACCCCGTGGGTTAACCGAAGCAATTGAAATTTCTTGCTTGTTAATAATCGGTGCTATGGCGCTTCTAGAATCATGGCTTGTTGGAATCAAGACAGTTCAAAAACGACCATGGATAGTTTTTCTTCTTTGTTCAGGTCCGGATTGTAAATCTAATAATAATTATTTAAATGTACGGGGTAGGTTATAAGGTCAGTCGTTTGTGCCGTTATAAGGTCAAGTCAGTTTTTTGCACTTAGGTCAAGTCAGTTTTTTTGCACTAAGCTCAAGTCAGTTTTTTTCTATGGAAATCATGTCTCACCACTTTTTATCAAACAAATCATGTCTTTTTGTACATTTTTTCGAAGATTTTTTTTATACCTAGGGGTTGGTTATAACTTATAAGGTCAAGTCATATTTTTGGTAGTTAAACCGTTAAAAATGCTTTTTAAAATGTTTGGTTATAAGGTCAAGTCATTTTTTGGTCAAACACCGTTCAAAATGTTTTTTAATGGTTGGTTATAAGGTCAAGTCATATTTTTGGCCGAAAAACACTTGGAAAATTTTCTTTGAAATCATGTCCTTTTTCACGTTTTTGAGTCACTTTTCTCTGTACGCCGACAAATTGACCGGTTGGATCACGAAAACCCGGTGTTTTTTTTTTATTTACCGGTATTTTTTCGGCATACGAAGACCTTATCGAAAAAGTGCTCCGTTATAAACATAGAATATCTATTTTTGGACCACTATCATATCAAAACTGTGTAAATTTGAGACTCCGGGCTATAATCCGGAATTAGTGGTTCTGTCGATCATCGATATCATTATAACGTTGAAAGTGCCGAATTATACTTACCGGATTCGGCGCCTCTTCCGCCCGTTTCTCTTCATCCAGTCGAGTTCAATGATGAAAAAGTTGCTAAAGTCTGTGTTTTTAACGGTTCCGGAAGTGTTGTCGGTCTTGTTATTGCTTGGATTTCATTTGTATTTTTTCACAATGATTGGCATGCTCGTTTTACCACAGAATAGCAGTAATGAGCCAACCGCCGAACCACTCCCTTATGACTCGCCAACCGGCTTTGAAAAGTTGGATACCGCTATTATATCTTTGCTGGTGCTACTAACGACAGGTATTAATAGAGTTAGAGTTGGTTTTAAGGTGTAACACTTTGTCTGGTATAAGGTCAAGTCATGTTTTGCCTCAAGTTGAAGTCTTTGATCTTTGGGTTTTTGTAGAAGATCGTGTCATTTTATACAAGGGGGTTGGTTATAAGGTCAGCCATTTGTGCCGTTTTAGGTCAAGTCATTTTTTTTGCACTAAGGTCAATAAAGTTTTTTTTCCATGGAAATCATGTCTTTTTAAACTTTTTTTTAAACAAGTCATGTCTTTTTAAACATTTTTTTCGAAAATTTTTTTTATACATAGGGGTTGGTTATATGGTCAAGTCATATTTTTGGTCGAAAACCCGTAAAAATGCTTTTAATAATGGTTGGTTATAACGTCAAGTCATATTTCTAGTCTAAAAACCGTTAAAAATGCTTTTAATAATGGTCGGTTATAAGGTCAAGTCATATTTTTGACTTTTTACGTTTTTTTGGATGAAGACTTCCCAAAATTAATTTTTCTAGATAATTAAAATGAAATAATTAGCGAACAATCCAGATGTGATGATGCCATCATACAAGCAAAATCGATTTTGTTCGTTATTTTTTGTTGTCTTCTCATTTGTTGGTACATTTTTAATAATGAACTTGACGACGGCGGTTATCTACAATCAGTTCCGCGGCTTTTTGCAACGTACACTCCAACACTCGTTAAATCGACGCCACATTGCATTTGTCGGCTCCTTTTATAAAATGCTTCAAGCCGAGACCATTGCGCGGAAGGAGTTCGGCAATGGACTTTCCGCACCAAAAGAATGTGCGGAATCAATCAAGTTTTCAACCTTAAAAGGTTGGGTTTTCAAAATTCAACTGATACACTGTAATTTGAAACACGACCCGTACGACGATTTTATAATTTGATCCTTTTTGGCCCAATGGGGGGTCAAATTTCAATTTTTCGAATTTTCGGCTTCATATTCGTAATGAGTGATACAAATCCTTTCGAACAAGGGGTCTACTGTTCCCGTACGGTTAATTTGTAATTTGATCACTTATATGTGTTATATGACCCCCTTCAACCTATAGGATGACATTTTCACTATCGGCCTCTATGAGCCGAGTTTAAAAAAATTTCGTCGAATTTTTTTCGAGATATGACCATTTTTGTACTTTTACCGGTACTTACGGTTTTGGCTCCGGTCCGAAAATTTTTCAACAAAAATTAGCCCCAACATTTCATGAGAAAAATTGTAATAAAAGTGGGTCTTAGCCAACCCTATGGACACGAATTGGACCCGGGCCAAGCCGACCATACTCTAAAAAGGTAAGTTCAATCGCGGTAGGGTAAAATTCCGACCTCTTTGGGTCAATTTTCACGTGGAAACCCTTATGAAGGGAGCCTGAGCTTATTACGTGATCAATTCACAAATGTACCCGACTATTACCGCCTAATGGACAATGAACAAACGATTTCATTGGAAGAGTACGTTCAAATTCTGAGTACTTTGTGTTACCAGACGAAAAAGACTGATGCCATCCCGGCACCGACAAAATTTCCAAAGTTGTTGAAATTTCAAAAAATGGTCTTGCATACGAATTTCGACCACGTGGGAAACGCAATTGCTGTCTTAAATGCTATAACGTTGTCAATTGAAATAGCGCTTTATCCAGAGCGTCTCAGGCCGGTTTTAATTTCGGACAACCAAAAAAATTATTCATTATAAGGTCAAGTCAGTTTTTCATAATTATGAAATTTGCATTTCATAATCGATCTGGCCAGTTTTCACACCTTGAACTTATAACTAACGTTCTAACTTTTGTTTTCTGGCTATATAATTCAGGGGGGTCTGGTTATAAGGTCTCAAGGTGACCGTTATAACTTATAAGGTCAAGTCACCTTTTTGCACTAAGGTCGAGTCATTTTTTTCAAGATAAATCATGTCTTTTGGGGGTGTAAATTTAGAACGACACGAGAAAAACACGGGTTATATTTTTTGGAGTGCGACCATTAAAGTCAAGTCATTTTTCGGGCTTGACCTTATAACCAGACCCCCCTGTATTAATATAACACAGAAGTGTGGATTTTTTTTGTTTTGTCCAAAATTAACCCCGACCCTAGTGGCCATTCTCCAGATGATGAAGCGACTGAAATCATCAAAAAACTGCGCATTTTTAACGTCGTCATTTCTCTTTATTACTTGTTTGAGCAACTCGCGAAAATGTGGGCTTATGGGATACTTTATTGTCGAAAAATTGACTTTTTATTTGATGGGTTGGTCGCGACCGCCTTGATAATAATCCAGGTATTATTGGAGGTAGAAATAAACAAACAGAAAACAGATAACGCCACTGAACTTTTGTGGGTCTTCTCGAGAGGAAAGATGTTATATTTTAGAAGAGCCATTTAAAACATACAGGGAAATTTATTAATTTCGATATTCAAAAATAAGGTATGGTTTTCCTGGACTGGATATTTTTTGGTTTATGTTTTTAGACATCGTCTATCTAATAAAGTTGATGAGAACGTCATAACTTATGACTCATAAGCAGAGATGCACTCTCGGATTCCCACCCGAGTTTTACCCGCGGGTTGGACACGGGTTAGACAACGTTTTTGAGCTCGGGTAAACTCGGGTGAAAAGTAACCCGAGTTTAACCCGCGGGTTGGAAAAATGTCGGATTGGGTGACCGTTTCGAAAACTAGGGTTAACCTCGGATAAAAATCACAATACGGGTTATACTCGGGTAAAAAGATAAAAGTCGGGTAAACCGCGCGTAAAAAGAGTCGGGTTGGACAACTTCAAATTTAGAGTTGACCCGAGTCGGGTAAAAGTCGAGTAAGTTACTCGAGTTTTTACCCATGGGTACGGAATTGGGTAGGGCAAGAAAATATTCCTAAAAGTGCATCTCTGCTCAAAAGGTATTGACAATACGGTATACCGCAGTATTGTAAAAATGCATGTCAGGTAATAGCAACTTTTAGCCGTTAGGTTATTACCAGACTGTTTTGGAGTATTTTTTGTTTGTTTTTTACGATTATGCACTTTTCTGGCTCATGCGCCCTTTTTGGCCCCATTTCAATCGTTGTTTTCGGTACCAAAAATGACACATGTAATATATGCAATATTTTTCAAATAACTACATATTCACAATATATACATCTTGGATAGTGGTAAACATTTTAATTATGTTACGATTACTTCGAATATTGCCGAAACTCAAAGTGTTGTCGATGATTACAGGTGCTCTTGTGGATGTGTTGAAAAATGTCAAACATTGTGCTGGTGTATTATTTGCAGCATTTTACTTTTTTGCCATTGTTGGGATATTGTCGTTTGAAAATCGCATACCATTTAACGACTTGAAGAAAAATGACACGGTCTGTGGTACTTATGCACAACTAGATTACTATAGGTAACACATTATATTTTTTGGAGTGCATTAAGGTCATTTTGTGGCCTTGACCTTANTCGAGAAACCGACATTTTAAGTTTTTACCGGTGATTTGCCGGCGCCCAACAGCCTAATTCAAAAAAGTGCTCCACTAGCGGCATGTGCCACTTTATCAGCACTATATTAAAAGTCAAATGAAAGAAATCGGTCCAGTGTAGCTCGCTGGAAGTGTTTCACAAATCCGAGAAGGCTTAAAAAAAAAGCTGCCATTATATTTAAGAAAAATTAAATTTTTAAGCAAAAATTCCCTGAAATTCAAGATTAGAAAATTAATTGGCATTACGAGGGCGCAAATTTATTTTTGTATACAAAAATTACAGGGGGTGGGTTATAATGTCTGAAAAGGACCGCTATAAGGTAATATGGTCTTTTTATATAAGGTCTAATAATTAGAGCTTATATAAAAAGACCATATTACCTCAAAGCAGTCCTTTTGAGACGTTATATCAACCCCCTGTAATTTTTAGACTCTAATGGTCACTTTTTCGATAGAAATCATGTCTTTTTGAACTTTTTTTTGAAGAAGACCTTTTTTGGTTTTTACAGACACCTCCCCCACTTCGCGCAGTTTTTCCAATCCACATTTTTCATCCAACTTTAATTCATTTGCTCACACGCTTACACAGTACGCCTTTAAGCGTCCGAGGTTAATGGTCCATTTGCCCACACATTAAGATTAAATTAATTTTAGTAATAACTTCGAAGACTTTTGGTCGGCATTAGTTTTATTATGGGATTTGCTTGTTGTAAACAATTGGCACGTCTTCTTATACGAATTCCAAACCATTTCCGGGTGGACACAGGTTATTCATTATTAAAGTAACTTGTTGATGAAAGCGACGTGGCAATTTGAAAAACAAATTAAAAAAAACGCACGGGTGTAAAATCAATTTATTTCATCGCTGCTTGCTTTCATATAACTTATATGATATAAGGATAGAGAAGAATTTGCTCGACATGAGTTTAAGCAAAAAACGCGTCGCTTTTATTAGAAATTTTCGTTATTTCCCAACTTTTCATTAACAAATTTTTATTAGTTATATTTCATCGCGTGGTGGCTAACATCAGCGGTTATTATTCTGAATATATTCGTTGCGTTGATTCTTGATAATTTCATTATAAAATGGGAGCGCTCTCAGATTTCATCGGTGCCTGAATCAACTGTGTTTCATATGACGCTACTTGAAATGTACAAAGATATACTCGAGCCGCCGTCCATGGAATATGTTCAACAAATATTAATCAATGTACGTAACTTCATAAAACTCGAGTCATATGATATTTGGGAACCGTTGGGAGTAGTTATAAGGTCGGATGTCAATGTATTTGTTCTGCTTCAAGGTTTTTCAAATTTGTGCAAGAGAATTATGTTTTGCAAACAAAGATAAAGTTCATTTTCCAGAGATCGGCATATTTTATTTTTTTTTCTTACCCTACCCTTCCGGCTGACCCGCCTCAAAAAACCTGTGACCCGTACCCGTGCCGGGTCTGACCCGAGTGAGCCGGGTCTGACCTGGCCTAAAAAGGTGCTACCCTACCCCTACTTTACCCGCGGGAAAGCCGGGTCTGACCCGTCTTACCCCGAGGGGGATTCCTCGTGCCGATCTCTGCATTTTCCTGTTCGATTTTTTATGAATATTTTTGGAAAATATTTTTTTTCTGGATTTTTGTGGGAGCGGTGCCAAATTGGGGGGGGGGCTGTCAATCCAAAAAAAAGTCCCCTGTCTAAAATTGTGTCTATTTCCTGTATAAAAAAGAGTATATATACCTGTATATATACCTGTATAAAAAAGAGTATATATACTTTTTCAGGAAAGTTTATGGTTCTTAGTGCACAAATATAAGGTCAGGTCATTTTTACCCAGCTCTTATGAATACTCTGTCTTATAACTAATCTGTCCGATTTGATCAGTCCCTGAGCCCATTTTAGCTGTTTAAAAAATCGCGAAAATAATTCGTTAAATTCGGACCGTTATCTCGTCATTTATGACTGTATGTTTTAGCATAACTTCATTTCGTTTCCATTTGCTGCAAAATCGTTCGATAGTCGCACGGTATCCAGCCAAGAATAATTTTACACACACCTTCATCACCAGCGACTTGCCTATTCTTCAACAGTTCGAATTCTAAAAACTGTAATATTCTACAAACTGACTTAGACGCAATTTTATATTCGAAGTATTTTTCGTACATTCATGACATATTGAGTAGATGGTTGCGTCTGTAAAGGACAGCTTTTGGAACACTTCCGCCCTGACCAAAAAAGCTGGTTCTTATAAGGAGCTTCCCCTGTAATGTAATTTGGACGAAAAACATTGATAATTTAATTGATCATTGTTATTCCTTCTCTACCTCAGTTATTTTTCACTCATTCCTGCTGCTAGAACGAAGACACTACCGGATGTTGGCGCTCAGACTGCCGCGGTGATGCCAGAAAAGCGTTACAAATCATAGGAAAATAGATGGAAGCTCGACAGTCTGAGCACCAACATACGGTATATATATATATAAACAAATTACTTCACGGTTAAAACAGTCTTCATTCAAGTGAACTCACTTCAACTCAAGTGACCTTTACACTGATCTTTCAAATACATTTTCCCCGTTAGCCGTTTAAAGCCTTGGTTAATTTATGATATAAAGGTAAACATTCAAACAGTTTAAATTTGTATAAAATGTTAAGGACGGGTCAGTAGCGTTGTTTACAAACGTCAAAAAGTTTGACGTAAAAAAACCATTTAATTAAATTTTTACGGACAAATTGCGAGAGTGATTTTTTTGTAATTCCGTTTTGAACACAAATTTCAAACATTAATTTTTTCTAGAATTATTAGTCCAATGAACTTGTCGGTAGTCGAGAAGTGCACACAGAACTGAACAAAATTGAAAACAAATGAAAAATACTGTTAAAGTGTATTTGCGTAATTTCGGGTTTTATTTGTACACAACGGTATTGACCCGTCCTTAACTGTATATTATTACAGTATGTAACCTCTTAAGAAAAGAGAATTGGTCGAAATTTTCGGAGCCAATTAACCACTGTATTCCAAAAAATCTACGGTTGTGTAATTTCTCGACAAAATTTCGACCAATTCCCCTTTCTTCGCGTAGATGTTATTCATAATGAACTTGTAAATTATAATTGTTCAAACTGATTGAACTTACAACGTATCGTTTATTAAGTAAGGCTATGTTCATCGTATTTTTTTTTATTGCGGCAGGACCAGAAGCAGCAGATACAGTATTAATTGCATTTCAGAAAACTTGTACAGGGGGGTCTGGTTATTGTTTAACACTCTAAGGTCTAGTCGTATCCATCGTTAGAACCGTAAATTTCTTATTTGTTTTCTAATTATGCATAACAATTTATTTCTCTCGGTAAATTCCAAAAAAATCATATTAACCCGCAGGGGGAAGGGGTGAAATGGGAATTGTGTGCATATATGCACACACACAATAATCGCTATTATCCAAAAAAAAACTGTTAAAGCCAAGTTGTAGAGCTGGTCAAGCTACGTCGATTTGACTATTCAGAAGTTTTTGAGCTACCAGCGCCCCTAGAGAGCCGACCAAAAACAAGTCGTGTGCATATATGCACACACTTCCCCCTGGGAGTTAATATTATGGAAAATTATCGAAATTTTATGTTCGTTTTTGCGGTTGTAAAACAAACTATCGACCCTTATTTGGCGATCCTGTACTAGAGTACTTATGCTTGAGACGCTAGTAATTAAAAAAATCGGATAAATGGCCTCTACGGGTTAAAACGGAAATGATAAGTCTTTTATGACGTCAGAACTATTATTTATATAATTTTCGACCTCCAGGTACCCAAGCTGGTTCATTTCTTTCGAACAAAAATTTTGAATTTGCTTGACATTTTCAAAAGAAATTGACTCGCGCCATTTTAGCGCAGTTCGTTTTGAATCGCGGTGAGTGAAAAATCGAGCATTCGATGATTTCAGCAGTTTTGTCGACATTGAATGTTGCGTATTTTTCGTGATCCAATTTGACACATCATCGGTAAATGGGATTTCTGCGTGTTCCATGATCAGCTAAAATAATCATTTACAAAATCGCGTTTTTCAAAAAAAAAAAAAATCAAAAAACGATCTCAGATTTTTCTAGGCTTGTTATAAGTCTGATGGTCTTTTCTATAAAAAAAATAGTTCGAACCTTCGTTTATTAATTTTATAATTTTATCTCGCCTCTGATTGGTTTGTTTCCGAGCCGCCTCCCACGTGATGTAGCAACATGATACAAATCATGCCTGTCAAATTGTAAATGGCATATACAATATGTAATTACTTAATTTTTTAACGTAAAAATATGCACAAAGACGGATAGGGGTGGTTATAAGGTCTCGTGTAAAACATCGTGAGATCTTAAGTACATAATTTAAAGTCTTTAAATTAAAGACCATAAGTGACTTATGATAAGTCTCTTTAAACCCTCTGAAAAAACTTTTTTGGATAGGTTTTTGTATAGAAACAATTGACAGGCATGATTTGTATCATGTTGCTATATCACGTGGGAGGTGGCCCGGAAGCAAACCAATCAGAGGCGAGATAAAATTATAAAGTTAATAAACGAAGGTTCGAACTTCGAACTACTTTTTATATATGAAAAAATAAATGTTTGTCGGAGTCCATACTGACGCTAAGAAAATAGCGTTAAAATGATATGGAGATATCTTAAACCCCGCCAGTGTTGACATCGACACACGGTATGTTTAGTCGTGACTTTTTGCACATGTTATGTAACTCAAACTTATGAATGGTCCTTATTATCGTAACTAACTTTTGCATATTTGACCGGTTCCATTGCAAGATCCTCATATCGAAAAATCTTCGTCCGATTTCGTAACCATGAGTCCTGATTTATATCTTCAATGATTTTATTTGTGAAACTACAAACCCGAGAAACGCCTTTGATAATATTTGCAATTTTTCGAGAGCGGTTTTGTTGTTNTTGATTTTTATGACTTTTTTGCGGTTAATTTCTAACCGGTTGGTGATAGACACTTCTGAGGTTCGCCAAAAGATGCGCCGTGGTCGTTTACCCTATATATCGAAAAAACACCCAATTTTAGGTACTTCTAAATTCGGGTGAAAGTTCGCGTGAGCGATCCTAACAATATGCAATTACCTAATTTTTTAACGTAAAAAAATATGCACAAAGACGGATAGGGGTGGTTATAAGGTCTCGTGTAAAATATTGTGAGTACATAATTTAAAGACCATAAGTCCCTTAAAGTTTAAACCCTCTGGAAAAACTTTTTTGTATAGGTTTTTGTAACAAATAGAAACAATTGACAGGCATGATTTGTATCATGTTGCTATATCACGTGGGAGGCGGCCCGGAAACAAACCAATCAGAGGCGAGATAAAATTATAAAATTAATAAACGAAGGTTCGAACTACTTTTTTATATAAAAAAATACACGTTTGTCGGAGTCCATACTGACGCGAAGAAAATAGCGTTAAAATTATATGGAGATATCTTAAACCCCACCAGTGTTGACATGGACACACGGTATGTTTAGTCGTGACTTTTTGCACATGTTATGTAACTCAAACTCATGAATGGTCCTTATTATCGTAACTAACTTTTGCGTATTTGACCGGTTCCATTGCAAGATCCTCATATCGAAAAATCTTCGTCCGATTTCGTAACCATGAGTCCTGATTTATATCTTCAATGATTTTATTTGTGAAACTACAAACCCGAGAAACGCCTTTGATAATATTTGCAATTTTTCGAGAGCGGTTTTGTTGTTTGTACAGTTCGGATGTAAAGATGTTGATTTTACTTTGAAGAATGCCTCTCGGATCTCGAGCCAGGAAAATTATTTTGGGATCTTTTGTCATGGATTTGAAGTGTTTCTTTACTTCTTAACCCCGGTGAGTTAAAGTTAACTCGCAGGGGGAAGTGTGTGTATATATGCACACGACTTGGTTTTTTGTCGATTTAAGGCATAAGGAGGCCCCGTAGGGCAAAATTGGTATTGCCGACCCCCTCAACTTTTTGTTGTAGGTATTTTTTGCGTAGGTTGGATATTTCAAACAGCTCTCTAGGGGGCCCTGGGGGCCCAAATCAATTTCTTAATAGTCAGATCGACGTAGTTTGACGAGCTCTACAACATGGCTTCACCAGTTTTACCAGAATTATTGGGAATTTTTAAGTTTGTGCATACGTGCACACAATTTCCGCCTACAGGTTATCAAAAAGTCCTTCCCCTGAGAGTTAAAAAATATAAAAACAAGGTTCGATTTCAGATCGTCTTAAAAAGGATCGCTATAAGGTCGTATGGTCTTTTTTGAGACTATGATCAATCAAAAGCATATTTTTTTAGAAAAAATCTTTAAAATCATGTCTTTTTGAAATATAGTGGCTCTTTTTTTGCCATACCTTACTTTATTTTCAAGCTAGCGACCAAACATAGAATCACACCAGTAGGCAAAAAAAAAAAATTATTTCGTAAAAATATTTCAAATCCTTCCTATAAGCTGCTTTTCTGCAATTTCTTTGATTGACGTAAGTTCACATAATCGAATTGTTTTGATAACCGGTATTTTTGACTTACAAATATCCTGAGCTAGCGTTGAATTAACTGGATCACATTCATGGGAGCATTTATTGCTATTAATCGCTTTACTCATGTCTTTGGCGCAAAATGGTGGCGCACACAATCGTCTGCTTTTTGAGCGGAAAATAAAATTACCTAAATAAATATACATGGTTATAACTTATAAGGTCATACATGTGGTCCGATTAAGGGTCTTATGATTTTTTGACGCTAAGGTCTTACTACAGGGCGAGGTAATATAAATGCTAAGCCGTTTTTTGGTGACTTTTATTCGCTCAGCGTACTCGCGAACCAAAAACGGCTTAGCATCTATATTACCTCACCCTCTACCTTGTTTTATAAGGTCATAGGGTCTTTACCAAACATTAAAAAGATGTTTTTGGACTACAAAAAAGGACTTTTTCAGATGGTTTTATTGTCTAACAGTCTTTCAAAAATTACTTCAGCCACTTTTTAGATAAAACCTTAAAAAATACCGTATGTCGGTGCTGAAACTGACGCGATGGTGCATAAATAGCGTTGTAAAAGATGGGATCTCAGCACCTACACACGGTATTTGTAAAATCGAGCATATTATTTGCCAAAATTAATAAATTGAATCAAACACTCCTTGTACAAAATAACAAACCTCGTGTGTCTAAAATTTGATTAAGGGTGAGTTTATTTTCTTGTTGATAGTTCGACCATGGTATTGATGTGTTGTATCTATCCTCGAATTCACATCTAGCCATTTTTGCCAGAAACTTTGGAAGCTTTTTTTAGACTATTCAAAATATTCGTCTGTTATTAAAATTCCTCAATATAATACACGTTTTCATTCACAGACAAAAATACTAAGGAATTTTATTACTAAACATATGTGAAAACTTGTCGTACCCCCTTTCAATTTCAGCCTATTTTTCATTATCTTGGTTCATTTTGACGAAAGTTTTCCACCTACGTATTTTCCATTATCATCTCGTCGCCTACGCAATTTAAACCATACGCCTACACAATGTACCGTTATGTTGGTAATATCAGCCTATTTTCCATTATATTGGTTCAATTTTTAGGACCTAACTTCACCAGATGTACCTTTATCTTGGGAAAACTTGGGGGCAAAATTGAACCAATATAATGGAAAATAGGCTAATATTACCAACATAACGGTACATTGTGTAGGCGTATGGTTAAAATTGGGTAGGCGACGAGATGATAATGGAAAATACCTAACTGATAGGTGGTATTTAATTAATTACTTCCGGGTCGAAATACGATTTGATTTTTGAGTAGTTTAAAAAACAGCTACCTTCATTCGGTCTCCGAGGGTTGACTGAGCGCAGCCACTTGACGACCAGGGATGAAGTGGCTCAAACATATAAAATACATCATCATGAACGTTGAACAGCTCGCCCAAAAACGTGGACCCAGATCGCATGAATGTGACGATAATTACCACTTTTTGCGGTTTCGAATCATCCTGCAAACTCGTTTGTGCTTGTTGTCTTGTGGATGAGGTTAAATTTTGAAATACCAAGGTCGGCTCACAAAGTTGATCTCGTGCAAGTTCTAAATTAGCACTCATTTTATTGAAAAATATGTTATGTACAAAAGCCTTATGTTAGGAACGCTTTTTGTTAGTTTTTTTTGCCAACACCTTTTTGTATTTATCGAGTATTTTTGCTCAAACCGTCGAAAATACCGAATGGGGACGCTCAGACTGTGAGGGTGACGTCAGAATAGCGTTGAAAATCATAGGAAAATTGCTCAAAGCCTCACAGTCTGAGAGTCCCCATACGGTACACAATTACAAACATCACTAAAATTGCTAAGAGTTCTAGAATTCGGAGACTACCGGTTGAGTTTCATGAAAATCGGCCGAGCGTTTCTAGTATTCAGTATCGGCATTTTTGAAAAAATATGATATAAAGACCAATTTTCTTTTTTTTTTATTTTGAACTAGGGTGCCCCTCATTTCTCCCCTATTTATAAATGTGCCTCTAGAGGCTCTACGTAAATAATTATACAGGTTTTAACTATACACTTCAATTTTTATTGTGTGATTCCATTCGTTTTCAAATCATACTTCATAATCATACATCATAAATTAATAGGGGAGAAAGGAGGGACACCCCACTACGAAAAAAAGAAGAAAATTGTTCTATTCTTGAAACGCGCAGCCGCTTTTCACGGAACTCAACCGGTAATTGAAACTATTAGACACGGCTTCATCTCCAACAAATAGGTTTCTAAGTTTTACAGGTATTGTCACTTTAAGCATCATCTAATAGCATCAATTACAGATGGTTTCAAATCAACAATTCTGTAAGGGATTACAGTCCCTACTCCCAATACGGACGCTATTTTCGAGTATCAAAAACGTGCATATTGGGAGTAGGGACTGTACTACAGGGACCTTAANGGTTTTGAAAATGCAGTTAAGGTCCCTGTAATATAGCGTCCGTATTGGGAATAGGGACTGTACATGGTTATAAGGTCATACTGTATGCAAACCTCGTGTGTCTAAAATTTGATTAAGGGTGAGTTTATTTTCTTGTTGATAGTTCGACCATGGTATTGATGTGTTGTATCTATCCTCGAATTCACATCGAGCCATTTTTGCCAGAAACTTTGGAAGCTTTTTTAGACTATTCAAAATATTCGTTTGTAATTAAAATTCGTCAATATAATACACGTTTTCATTCACAGACGAAAATACTAAGGAGTTTTATTACTAAACATATCTGAAAACTTGTCGTACCCCCTTTCAATTTGAGCCTATTTTCCATTATCTTGGTTCATTTTGGCGAAAGTTTTCCACCTACGTATTTTCCATTATCATGTCGTTGCCTACGCAATTTCAACCATACGCCTACACAATGTACCGTTATGTTGGTCATATCAGCCTATTTTCCATTATATTGGTTCAATTTTGCGAATTGATTTTTGAGTAGTTTAAAAAATTGCTACCTTCATTCGGTCTCCGAGGGTTGACTGAGCGCAGCCACTTGACGACCAGGGATGAAGTGGCTCAAACATATAAAATACATCATCATGAACATTGAACAACTCGCCCAAAAACGTGGAGCCTGATCGCATGAATGTGACGATAATCACCACTTTTTGCGGTTTCGAATCATTATGCAAACTCGTCTGTCCTTGTTGTCTTGTGGATGAGGTTAAATTTTGGAATACCAAGGTCGGCTCACAAAGTTGATCTCGTGCAAGTTCTAAATTAGCACTTATTTTATTTAAAAAATCGTTATATTTTTTAAATTGCTCAATTCTAGAAACGCATAGCCGATTTTCATGAAAGTCAACCGGTAATTGAAATTATTAGACACGGCTTGATGTTCAACAAATAGGTTTCTAATTTTCATCATTTACACACGGTTTCAAACCAACAATTCTGTAAGGGATTAATTAAAATTCAATTTTTTTCTAGATACCTTTCTTTAAGATCGACGGCGTCACGGCTTCTATATAAATAAGTATGAAAATTATTATATTTATAATGGTAAAAATCATCGTTTTTGTCCACAACTTTTCTGAGCAAATGGCGTTCTTTTCCACAAATTTCATTGTTAAAATTAAACAATGATTTTTTTCATTCTGGACACGTTGAAGTCACAAGTTCAGGTTTTCTTGATCAGCGTACTTCCGAATGATATTTATCCATGTCAATCTAAAAATATGAAGTTTATTTTTGATAACCCTAAACTTTTCATTTTTGTGACTATTCAAAATCACACCATTGAAAACTCACAATCAAAAATTCACAAATTGTGATTGTCAATCTTAATACAGGGGGTAGGCCAATTCCGGAACGCTTTGCGAGTTTGAGCCAAAGTCCCCCTTTGTTCCGAAATTGGACTTTTCGCGCAAAAACCGGAACGCTTTTTATTTCAAAAAAAAAAAAAATTGAAGTCTCATTCCAGAACAAAAAAGTCTAATTCCGGAACGGTTTTTGGGCGAAAAGTCCAATTTCGGAACAAAAGGGGACTTTGGCTCAAAATCGCAAAGTGTTCCGGAATTGGCCTACCCCCTGTAATCGGTTATACTAGTCAGTAATTAGTCGAATAAAATAAATAAGGGAAAATTTATTCTCTCATGATCATCAAAATAAAAATTATATTTTTCTTCTTTTCGTTTTATAGCTAATAACTCTATGTTGATAACTTATGTCAATGGTCACAGTTTGTCAACAAAATGTGCTCAGGGGTTTTGTTAACTTGTCTAGATTAACTAATCTGTCCATTTACAGCTCATTCATAAATGACATTTGTAGTTTTGTTCTCTTGAAAATTCATTTCAAAAAGCTAACATTAAAATTTTCAAAACTTTTAACATCTATGGATGTCGTTCTTATATATAACGGACTAATTGCTAGAAAGCTGTAAACGGCTTAATTTGCATCAATTATTTTTTGAGTTAGGTTTAGAGTAAACTGTTTGTTCTATTCAGTTTTAAGATCACTCCAGATTTTACCCTCAAACACAATTCAGCCACCTCTCGTAGATCCACGGACTAAGAGCTTTAAATATGATAAAATATACTGAATGGCATAAAAATAAAATTCTAAAATACAGAAAGTTAATAAATATTTTTACGATACGTATCATTTGACGAATACAAAAAAAGTCTTGACAATGGAAAGATAGTTATCTAGACCATTGATAGGGGGTAGACCGGGAAATGGGCTTGAATGAAGGGAACAAGATGAGAATTTTATAATCCGGGTACCCCGGGTACCGTACCCGATAATTCGGACAGTCCGAGTTTTTTTACTATTGGCCCAAATATTTGTCGGGAAAAGTCAGACACTTCATTTTTGACGAAAATTTCCCGGTCTACCCCCTAACCATTAACTTTTGAAAAGATGGACTCGGTTCTCATAATTTCTTGGAAGTATTAGACACGGCTTTACCAACTGGGTGACCCAAATACACGTTGAACGCGGATTCTATCTTTTCAAACAGTCGTTATCGGGCGTCCGATAACTGCTTCGGGCGCAAGCGGAATAAGGTACAAATATGCAAAAATACGTCCAATAACAGCACGAGCGAGAAATTTGGTCATACATGTATATCCAAAAATATGGAAAAAATCGCCCGATAAGTTATCTAGACCATCGACGATAACAGCACAAACCCGCTCGATAACTGCGCACCCTATGTATATCCTTCATTCTAAGGACCTTATGATCGATCACATTCGATTTTATCAGCAATAATTTATTCTCTGTTTTCCTTAAAAATCGAAAATCCGTTTTGAGTTTGGTGGGTTTTCATACAAAATATTTATATGAGGAAATTGACGGAACAAAATTGTAATCGCATTAGGAAATAAATATTGTAAACATACAGGTTTCTTGATGTGTCATAAGGAGCGTAACGAATGGTTAGTGTTGTTTTTTGGATAAATCAGTTTTTTCGTTATCAAGCTATTCAACAATTTTACGGTAGATTCAAAAAACAATATGTTGTTTATCAAAGGCACAAAGGTTTTCCCCCAATTGAGTTCTTGTCGAATTTTCCTGAATTGGTGTTTCATCTAAATGGTTTCCCCGAAATTGTTTTTCATCGAAAAAGTCATTGAGTTCTATTTTTCAAAAAAAAAAGTGAGAAAAAAATTTGAAAAGATCCGAATTTTCGATCCGAAAACAGTTCGAGGAAACTGGGAGAAAAAATATTTGGGAGAACATTATTTTTTTAGAACACTGATTATCGGACATCCAGGGTTTTTGTCAAAAATTCATTTTACAGAAATTTTCTTTCTCTGGGAGAGATCGTAGGGTATAAATGGTAGAAAGTTTCTATCTAGGAGAATCTACTAAAAAGTTTCTAGTAGAAACAACAAATAATTCAAAGTTATTTTAACAAACTTCAATTCAGTTCAAGTCTCTTGATTAAAAAATAGAGAACAAAAAGATGAGAAAAAAGTTAATTGCTAGCAAAAATAAAATAATAAAAAAAAACGTTGAGCAGGTTGCATAATTGATGATAATAAATGTGTCAGTCTTACAATCTATGTTTATTACATGCTAACCCTGACACGAAGGGTTGCGCAACCTTGATATCGACAATAACCGTGTTTCGTTGACCCTTAAGTTTCAAAAACATATTTAAAAAAAGTTCCGTGGATACAGATGCGGAAGATTGTCCGCATCATCAATCTGTGTGTTCTTACCTACGTAATTTTTCACTATTAGTTTACTTAAAGTAAATCAATGGTCCTAAATCGAATCTCTCCGACCACCCTTAGACACTTTTTGGTCGATTTGACCACAAAAACACAAATTCACAAACGGTTAACCGGGTGACGTAGGGGGTTCATTTTTTGTAGGCTATTGGACCGTTCACTACTAAAAAAAATATTTTTGGAGAAAAAAAAATGCGTGAAAACTATTAATTAGAAATAAAATTAATAACAAATGAAATTAATGTTATTAATATTAATTTCCGAAATAAAATTTTTATTTTTATTTGATTTCCGACTTTGTAATCGATTATTCTATGTTGGTTTTCACTGCCGTTACATTTAATATAATAGCACATCAAAAAACGCGTTTTGACGCGTTGCGGACAATCTTCCGCAATATGTGTTTGAAGGTTAAACACATATATACTTGATAAATGTCAAGAATAGCGTTTTATATGCCGTTTTAGTCGATTAACATAGAGTTATCAATCACAAACAAATAATAGTAATTTTTCAGTTGATTCCGTAATTGTTCCTGATTGTGACACGAGGTGGTATTAAAAAAGTGCATCACTTTTACATCTTTCATTTTATCATCAAATTATATTTAACTCCCAGGGGGAAGTGCGTGTATATAGACACGCAACTTGTTTTTTCGTCGATTTAAGACATANAATGGTCCTAAATCGAATCTCTCCGACCACCCTTAGACACTTTTTGGTCGATTTGACCACAAAAACACAAATTCACAAACGGTTAACCGGGTGACGTAGGGGGTTCATTTTTTGTAGGCTATTGGACCGTTCACTACTAAAAAAAAATATTTTTGGAGAAAAAAAAAATGCGTGAAAACTATTAATTAGAAATAAAATTAATAACAAATGAAATTAATATTAATTTCCGAAATAAAATTTTTATTTGATTTCCGACTTTGTAATCGATTATTCTATGTTGGTTTTCACTGCCGTTACATTTAATATAATAGCACATCAAAAAACGCGTTTTGACGCGTTGCGGACAATCTTCCGCAATATGTGTTTGCAGGTTAAACACATATATACTTGATAAATGTCAAGAATAGCGTTTTATATGCCGTTTTAGTCGATTAACGTAGAGTTATCAATCACAAACAAATAATAGTAATTTTTCACTTGATTCCGTAATTGTTCCTGATTGTGACACGGGATGTTATTAAAAAATTGCATCACTTTTACATCTTTCATTTTATCATGAAATTATATTTAACTCCCAGGGGGAAGTGCGTGTATATAGACACGCAACTTTTTTTCTCGTCAATTTAAGACATATGGAGGCCCCGTAGGGCAAAACGGGTATTGCTGACCCTCCTCAACTTTTCGGGAAAATGTGATGGACGGTGTTTTTTGTGTATGTTGGAGATTTCAAACAGCTCTCTAGGGGGCCCTGGTGGCCCAAATGAATTTCTGAATAGTCAGATCGGCGTAGTTTGACGAGCTCTACAAGTTGGCTTTACCAGTTTTTTTTGAATTATTGCGAATTATTGTGAGTTTTTTAAGTGCGTGATTCTATACATTTTCCCCCTACGGGTTCCCAAAAACTCCTCCCCCCTGAGAGTTAAAATGCAAATTACCGTGTTTGATTTTCACCAGTTACAACAGCGTAAGGATTAGTTCTCTGTTGATTTTATTTTCAAAACTGAATTACTCTTAAAATTAAAGCTTAGTCTGAGTCTATCTGGCTTGAGTAATTGAATGTAAATAAACATGGACGGTATATTCCAGTCCGAGTCACCTCTTTGAAGTTCAAACGTTTCATTTTCACCCGATCCAAGGCGACTGGATTAATTGATGGCATGGGCTTTTTTGTTGATTAAGTTTAAACCATACGTTGATTTATTGCTCTTCAATCCCAGAAAAAGTAATCTACTGAAAGGTTTCAGAAATCGTACTTAACCTGTTGAGTTTTCTACTAAAGTACCTTTTTTAGTGTTGGAGCTCAGATTGTTGGGCTTCGAGCAATCTTCATATGATTTCTGACGCTGTTTTGACATCAACTGCTACTGTCTGACCTCTAAAACACGGTATTATATACACCAGGTGCGCCGTTATGTTTCATCCCGTTATGTAACAATTTTTAAGCAAAAGATTTTCTGGCGTTTTTGCCTACGCACTACGCCGTTATGTTACAATTTGTACAAAAAAAAACGCGTATTTTGCAATACTTTTGAGTTACGTAATCATTATTTTCTGTTATGTTACAATTTGTACAAAAAATACGTATTGCGCAATATTTTCCCCGTTCGTCCCGTTATGTTACAATTTTTTTTTTTTGGCGTTCCAGCGAAATCGCCTACGCACTGCGCCGTTATGTTACACTTTTTTTTGATTTGGTTTTGTAACATAACGGCGCACCTGGTGTAATTGAATCAGCACTGTCCACTGGAGGCAGCGTGACATCTCGCAGAAGAAGTTTTTTGTCAAATTTCTTCGAAATAAGTTTTCCGCGAAAAAGTACAAAAGACAGAAATAGGCTCTGAAAAAGCATTTCCGGAGAAAATTCGGCGAGATACGTTTTCTGCAAAAAAAGTTTTTCGCCGAAAAAGCGCAAATGGCTTTTTCTGAAACCTCCTTTTTTGCGTAAATTTTGTTTTACTGAAGATTCTAGATATACGAATCGCAAAAGTGGTTGATATTTTTATTCCAAAATCATTCAATTTTTTTATGTAACAAAATCCATTTATTTTTTTTATCTTATAATCGAAAATGGCAGAAAATCCTGAGTAAGTTTTTTTTTGTATATTTTTCCCTGATAAATTTTAAAAATTTCAGAGTGCGGCGGGAAAAGGCAATTCTTTTCAAATTATTAATTTTCGTAGCTGTTTTTATTGGCTCCGTGAATTTGAAAAATCGATGGGTGTCGGCAAGCAACGAGTACAATACCAAATTTATGCTTTTTGGTCAGAAGTCGGAAGAACGCACTGGTATAGGTTCCTTTTTAACCAATCAACTTTATTTTGGGAACACCAAAGAATTTCTGGTGCTCATATTCCGAATATTATTATCAAGGAGCGGCATCTTTTGAATTTATACTATACATCTGATATACAGACTGTACTGTACAGTGTATAAGGTTGAAAGTGCCGCGCTAATTATTCGCGTAACAAAAAAGGAAGAAATTTATATTTGTTTATGCGCGTTGCTATGGTAACGCGGCCAATCGAAATTGGCCGCGCGAGACAATTAATGTATTACGCGGACAAAGTAATATTATATACACTCCCCCCTCATGATAAGGGCCCCCACGATAAGGGCCACTTTGGCCCGCTTTCTCATAATAAGGGCCACTTTCTCATGATAAGGGCTATTTTTTTCGACGAAAAAGTTTTTTTTCTCATAATAAGGGCCAAAATAGGCAATAAATGGCCATTTATCTCTCATAATAGGGGCCATTATCACTGAAAATATTTTTTTACTCATAATAGGGGCCAAAATGCGGTGTGAAGGGTGGCCCTTATTATGAGATTTTTTGTTTTTCTCTACTATTTATGCTAAATTTTTCTATTTTTTTCTTTTTTGAACACGAATCATAATTACGCTTCTAAACGTTATTAAGAAAAAATAAAAAGTAAGAAAATACATAAAAAAAATTGAGTAAATTACTTACCAGATTGTCTGAAAAAACGTCCACTTTCTCATAATAAGGGCCACCATTTCTCATAATAAGGGCCACCCCATAATAAGGGCCACTTTTTCAGGAGACAAAAGTGGCCCTTATCATGAGGGGGGAGTGTACCAACCTAATGAAGTTAGCAAAATTTAAAGTGAAAAAGGTGTTAACTTACTTGAAGGTTGTTAACTTAAATGAATTTAGACATGTTTTTTTTTCCAAAATCGACAAAAAAAAAAAATTGTAAACTTACTTAGAGAAGAAAAAATAAGAATTGGACAAGTCAATTTTTCGAAAAAAAACTGTTAATACAGTTTTGTTCAGCTCGAAAAAATAAATTTTAAAATTTTTGCCCATTTTTGCCCAAGTTCAACGTGTCACGTGATAATTGGGGTTAAAGGTACGGTTNTGAGCAACATTTACCCCCTTAAATGAACTTAGACATGTTTTTTTTTCAAAATCGACAAAAAAAATTGTAAACTTACTTGGAGATTGTTAACTTACTTAGTGTTAACTTACTTAGGTAGGTGGCGTATACAAGTTGTATAACACAACAAATTATCATCTAATGCGTTGGTGCGTTAACGCGACATTACTGCGGAACTATGCTTTAAAGGGACACTTTTTTTTTATATCCACTAAATATTTGCTAAGGATCTAAATAAGTTAAAATTAATAAGTTCGACGATAAATTATGCGAGTGAAATTTCGCTGAAAATTTTTTGAACAACAAACAATTTTTAAGTATTTTTAGCCGGTTAACCGCGGTTTATACAGTATACGGTAAAATAACGTTCTTCTCGCTTTCTCAAATTTTGTATTGTAATAGGCTTAAAAACTAGATAATCGAGAAACGCGTTATACCTCATACGGTATGAGTCATACCGTAATTTCCAGACTACTCAGCGTTTTACATGAATTTCCGCCATCTTTTATCCCGCATTTTCTAGATGCTCGATATTCGAGTTTTTGACGTGCAGAAAAAATCGAGTTTGACTATCTAGAAAATACGAAAGAAAAAACGGCGGAAATTCATGATATACGCTGAGTTAATGTTTAGCAGAGCTAAAACACACAATTATAGTCACAAAAAATTCCGTACAAGTTTCATAAAAGACATGCTGATCGCTGTATGTTCGCCTTCTATTTTTGATTCTCCAATCTCTGAGCGTCTAATCCATAAAGTGGAAAATGCAACGCTCGACCAATCATGGATCCCCCAAACGGATCGCCAACGTCGACTAAATTTTGAACGAAAAAAACTAAAGGCAGCCCAACGCAAACATAACAAGTCGGTGGAGACCGATGAGGAGCTGACCGAGCTGTCCGACGCGGCTATTGACGAACTCGGGCACACGTTTATTTATAAAGTTGGGCACACAAGTGTCGAACGCTCTGTTCAGCTCGGCCACGATACAGCTAAAATGGCGGTACAATGCATTCATCTTATTCAGTTTTCGGTTTAAAATATTATCAATGTTTTTACCACGGATTTTTCAATACCTATATTTTTCCACTTAGATTTTATATAGGGAGATTTTTTTTTTCTAAAGAACATATATTGGTTCTCAAAGATGGGGGCTAGGAGATCCAAAAAACGGTGACGGGTATTTTGGCGACTATTTTTGCTCGACAGAAAATTTGTATTTTGGGAGGTTTTGGCGANTCCAGTCGAAAACACTATTTGACAACCATTTGATCGCCAGGTCATATTTTGAACATCACTGATGTTTTAAATAGGACTTGGCGACCACAAAACTCCCCAAAATACTCCACTCCCAAAAAACAGGTATCACGCTAAGTTATATTACCTGCTGACCACTATTAATTACAATATGATTTACTCAAATATTTTTAACCCCAAAGAAGAAATTGATAGAAAGTATCATATCAAAATGCATTAATTTGGTTGTCTTCACGATCCGATCAATTGTATGTACAATCTCGTCCGTTGTTCTTCTCATATTATACGCTTTTCAACTTGTTTTAAGCCTGGTATAAAATGTAAATTTATTATTATTCAGTAGAATTATTCAGTAAAAGTTTTTTTTTACTTTATCTAAAACTTATGTAAAAATTTATGTAAAAACTTATGTAAAAACTTTACTTTATCTAAAACATATCACTTTTTTTTCTTGAAATGCAACACTTTAGAAATCGATGATTTAATTTTACTCAATGTTGCTCTTGAGAAAATTTATTTAAGTGTCTTTACTCGAATTATGATGCACACCGGAACCAGAATTGAAAAGTGCCACAATTCTTGTACTTTTGCTTCCCCCATAAAACACAAATTGAAGTAAGACAACATATTTTAAAAGGGCTTTTAACGGTACACGAAGGTTCTGAATAGGGTTTAAAAGGCAAACCTAAAGTATTAATTGGAAAATTTTCAAGTTTGTCCAAGATTTTTGCATTTTTTTCAAAATTATCTAAGTTTTTCCAAGATTTTTCATTTTTTTCAAAATTATCCAAGATTTTCCATTTTTTTCAAAATTTTCCAAGTTTTTCCATTTTTTTTTCAAAATTTTCCAAGTTTTTCCATTTTTTTTTCAAAATTATCCAAGTTTTCCCAAAATTTTCCAAGTTTTTCCAACGTTTTTCAAAGTTTTTTAAAGTTTTTTAAAGTTTTACACCCCTGGACGACTATGTTGCCAGTAAAAAAAAATTAGCGGAAATGCGTTTTTCTCCTTTTTCGTTTCTTCACTCCCGTTCGGTGATTTGTCGAGCGCGCTCAGAAAAGGACCAATCGCAGGCCACATAGGCCTCAGAAGCGCTGCCAAGCAACGTTACCAAAAATTGGTAATATTATTAATTGTTTTCATCTTTTTATATCACTACGATACAATTCTCATTGAGAATTTCTCAATTATAAAACAAAAGTAACAAAATAATACAGTTTGTTTTTACATCACAAGATATTTAAATAACTCGCACTTTTATCTGTCCTTTTTTTTTCAAAATTAATTTACATTAAAAAAGAACATTAGCCAAAGACTTGCGTAGTTATCTGACAGTTTTGTCATCACGAATGTGCCGGATAAGTGCGCAAGTGGTGCATTTTAGGACGCATATTTTGTACCATATTCTTAAGAGTGATAAAACTTGCGTATAACTTTGCAGAATGGATTCTCATGTATTTCTGTTCGTGCATTAATGATGTTTCACTTCTGGCCGTCGAAGTAATTCAAGAAACCAGCTTGGCAAACGGCGAAGATATTTACGTTAAACTAAAAGCTTCAGTTGACAAGCTTCCGGATAATAAATTTGAGAGTTCAATGGATTCGGACGATTCGATAATTACGGACGAAGAAATCATGGATAAAATAACTACGCCAAAGACAATTACAAAATCCACATCGAAAAATGTTACCACTCGAAGTTTTAAATTTTGGTGAATTTGATGAAATTATTCTGTAATTTTTCGCCGCGAAAAACACTTTCCATTTCTTACCTGCACTGTGTAAATATTTAAATGCCTGCCACTAGCTTCGTTTTGTTCAATGTAAATTACATTATGTAATCAATACACTATCACTTTTGTACACTAACACTGCTGTCACTTCAATTTTGACCCCACCACCTACCGGGCTATGTGGGACACCACTTCCGCACCAGTTGCTTACTTTATTTGTTTTCTGATCGCCTAAAAGTTTTAGGTATACCTATAGGTAATACTATATAGTATTACTCAAGATTAGTCCCTTTCGGTTAATATATCGGTTTCTTTATTGAAGTTTATTTTTACAATATTAGTAATATTAATTTAGTAAATTAATTAGTAAATTAATTTTATAACGACAGTATGAATATTTTTACTGAAATTCGGAATTAGAGGTCGGCAAAAATTGTAACAAAAAGTGGACGCAACCCAACCCAAATGGACCCGTGTTTGACCCGAATTGGACCCGGGCAAAATTAAAGTGGACCCAACCCAACCCAAATGGACCCAGACTAAGACCCGAATTGGACCCAAATGGTCCCAAATTGGACCCGAAAATTGGGTAAATTTCAGCACATTCGGGTCCATTTAGGTCCAATTCGGGTAGAGTCCAAAAAGTGCCGACACTGTCGACCTCTCCGAATTGTACTGTAGAATTACTTAAAAAGTGCAAAATTACTTTTTGGTAAACAAAGTGTCCGGGACCCCTTGAAAATTTAATAGATATGATGAATTTTTATTTGCCTCCTAGTACACAGTGTAAATCTTAACAAAAAGTTACTTAATATGCGAAAAACGGATGTCCCGCCTATTTTTATGCTTTCACTATTTGGATTCCACAAGTTAAATATTTCTAATTCAAAAGATTTACGACACATCGAGCGTTAACAAAATAAAATTTTGTAATAAAATAAGTAAAATAAATGTGCTCAGCGTTTTGTCACTACATGTCTTAGTAGCCATAGGAACGCTAAATGCGACGAAAAAACACTTTCATCTTTTTCTTTGTGATTTTTTTCTTTTTGAAATGAGCAATAATAGTGAGAAATCTAAAGGTGGTTTATTTTTTAGAATACCCTAGGGCCCTTTGATACAAGTTAAAATGGAATTATATGTATGGTTAACTTTAAATTTTTTTTTTCATATTTAACAGTTATCGGACATCATGTTGAAATATTAAGAGAAGGACATAACATATTACAGTAGTTTGTGTTCAAAAGTTAATATAGACTTTACCGTGTGTTGCTGCTCAGGCTGTCATGGTAAGGACTAATAATCATATGAAGATTGTTCAAAACCCGACAGTTTTAGATTCAACGCACGGTTATATTAAAATGAATGCTCCGTAACAATAAGGAATTGTGGCCCTTTAAAAAATAATTTAAAGGGTTTATGGACCATAAATTATGGTCTGTCACAATAATCGGTTCGAATGTGGGTCTCTAAGAGAGAAAAAAGCCATACCCACCATTTTTTTTCGAAAATCAAATTTATCACGTGACAGGGTGAACTTGAGCCAAAACTGGATTAACCCACTACAATCCATTTTTTAATTTTACGTCGAATGGCCAAATTACTTTTTTCTAAAAAAATGGTAGTTATGGCTTATTTTTTTCTCTCTAAGTAATACTGTAATACTAGCCTTCTCTGTTTTAGTTTTCTGAAAAAATACTGTTTCATACGCATTAGCCTAAACTCACACATAATGAGTAGGTGGCTATTAAATTCGAAAGAGCATATTCGAAAATCATTATACATTAGAAAAACCGTACATTATTAATTTAACGCAACTAAATGCCTTTTTTACAAATTATTACGTGTACTTGGCTATTCTAAAACATAACCACTACAGTAAACACTACAACTGAATGTCAAAGATGGAATGTTACCAAGCCGATTCGGGAACTGTTAAAAACGGGAGGCAAAAAGAAACGTGTACGAATTACGAGCTTTTTTAGATATGAAACAAAGAGCTTATTTTGTCCCAGCTGTTCCCTAGAATTTGATGATGTTCACAAGTACCATATCCATCGATTTGAGGTAAATTTATTTATACAACCGCTCGTGTCCCCCGTAGTTAATTCTACGGCGGAAGGAGTTTTTGGGAACCCGTTGGGGGAAAATGCGTGTAAATAAACACGCACTTAAAAAAATCACAATAATTCGCAGTAATTGAAAAAACTGGTAAAGCCAGTTTGTAGAGCTCGTCAAACTACGTCGATCTGACTATTCAGAAATTGATTTGGGCCACCAGGGTCCCCTAGAGAGCTGCTTGAAATATCCAACCTACGCAAAAAACACCGTAAATCGAATTTTCTCGAAAAGTTGAGGGGGGGGGGTCAGCAATACCTATTTTGCCCTATGGGGCCTTCATATCCGTTAAATCGATGAAAAAAGCAAGTAGCGTGTCTATATACACGCACTTCCCCCTGGGAGTTAATAAATATATAATCGTCTCGAAGACAAAACATTACCATTTCAATGATATAAATTCAGAAACTAAGACAACTTCAACTATCTGACAATGATGAGCACGAAGAGGGTACGCATCACGTCGATTTATATACTGCATCATCTCCAGAATCTGCCATGACATAGCTTGTTTCGAAAAGACTGAATAAAATTGTTTTCAATTACAATGTATACCAATATTACTAACGTTTGCGTTTAACAACTTGGTCTTTTTGAAGAATACTATTATACACCAGTTGTATATTTATCTTTCGTACCTTAATCTTTCATTTTTGACCCTATTTTCCATTATCTTTCGTCAATTTAGCAAAATTTTACACCTACGTATTGTCCATTATCTTTCTTCATTTTCCGCCTACGTATTTTTTGTAGCATTTTTCACAGTGGCGACCCGTAGACTTCTCACCATGACAAAAAAATTTTTGATAAAAAACTGTTTTGGCCAAATTATAGAGCTCGAAAAGTTAGTAAGAAAATATGGAAAAATGAGGTTCCGGAAATGTCCGTAGCGAGTTCTAGAATTTTTTGAAGGTGCCAAAAATTTTACTGTAAAATGGAATTTTGAAGCCGTCACTTTTTGAAGCGTCGCTAGGAACCCAAATTTTTTTTAACCAATAAGTATCAAATCGACAGATTCGGAAACTACCCCTAGATTCTAGAGCCTAGAACCCGATATTTTTAATAATTAATATCCTATTACCGACAAATACCGGTAAAACGGGAAATCCGATCCCGATGGATCCGGAACTTTTGTCATTATAGGCGCGCCGCGACCATGAGATATTGAGCCTAGACCCTAAACCGTGGACAGCCCAGTGCAGCCCGTGATGGGCTGTTTATATTTTTTAAAGAGTTTCTACCAATGTGTAGAACAAATTTATACGGGTTTTATTAAGTATTATTATTCATATATATTTATATAAAAATATATTTACAGATAAAAAATCATTTTTGAACAAAATCAGAATAAAAGAGATCTTTTCAACACGATCCTCGGTCAACAACATCTCCATCACAGCAGTCGAATTGATTTGCATTATACCAAGTGTAGTGTCCGACTTGGCTTAGGCAACATTGCCCGTCATGCGCGCTGGTGCCGATCGGCACACAATCTTCTTCATCCATGTTTTCATTCTCGTCTGCCCACGGACCAGAATTCACAATCGCTAGAAAGGAAGCAATAAACTCCACATCACACTGACATGTTGTTCGAGCAGTTGTTCCGAGATTATCCACTGAAATTTATGATAACGCAATTTATTCGGTTGGTCCGTCATTTTATATATTCGGGAAACAAATTTAAGAAATATCGATAAACACAATAAAAAATAAGCCATAACCACAAAATTTTTTCGAAATTTTTATTTTGCCATTCGACGTAGAATTAAAAAGTGGATTGTAGTGGGCTAATCCAGTTTTGACTCAAGTTCACCCTGTCACGTGATAAATTTGATTTAAGGCCTCCAAATGGGTCATAACCAGTGTTCCGAACCCCCCAATTTGGCGGTAGCGGTCGTCGTGCGGACGTCGATGCCTGAAATTTAGCGGTAGCGGTCGTCGCTGGTCATTACTGGATTAGCCCACTACAATCCACTTTTTAATTCTACGTAAACTGGCCAAGACAGTTTTGTACAAAAGTGACCCCTAGTACGCAAAATCGACTTATGCCTAGGCGACATCGCCCAGTATCTAAAATGAATTTATAAGTACTAACCGCACGTTTGAGTATTGGCGTTGAAATTGTAACGTGTACTTCCACATGTATTACTATGTGCGCATTTTAGACACTTTTTGCGCGCATTTAAAGCGCGATCTACGTCATCGGTTGCCTTGCCAAGGTTTTTTTCACATGGGTCAAAATTACCACGACCGGTACATCCATAATTACTTAACTTATTGGCGATAAAATTTGGCACTCCAGAGACTGTTAGAAGTTCAAAAATATCATGGGCCATATACAGGGCCGGACACTCATCCGGATGGTCTTCGCAACAATCACCGTAAAAAATACATAGAGCATCGCATAAACACTCGAACCGTTGAGCTTCGCACGCCTAATTGAAAGCATTAATAATTGGAACTAAAATGGGAGTGGGGTACTTTCGCGACCATTTGTGGTCGCGAAAAAGCCCGTTTATGAATACTTTTGCGACCAAATGTGTAGTCGCGAATTGTTGTTCAAGATATGGTTTCGCGACAAAATGGTCGCGAAATGGTCTTTTGGATGAGGTAACGCGACCACTATTTTAGGTGCAAAACAATGGCCGCAAACAATGGTCGCAAACAATGGTCGCGAAACCTTGTTAAAAACAGCATTTCGCAACCATTTGGTCGCGAAACCATATTTTGAAATTCAAAATTTGAAGAACAATTCGCGACAAAGTGTGTGGTCGCCAAAGTACCCTCCACCCTAAAATGTACCGCATCATTATTTTCATAAAACATCTTACTATGTCATCTGCAACTAGACTTGGGTCGCATCCTCCACAAAAATCGTCTTGTCCTTCGCAACAAGGATTAAGTCGTGCGGCGCATGAAAACGACCCTACAGTATTATTAGTTAGTCTTCGTGTTCAGTTTATACCGTATGATAGCGCTCAGACTGAAAGAAAATTTTCCTATGATTTGTAACGCTATTATGATGTCACCGTTGCAGTCTAAGCGCTGTCATACAGTATATTATCTTGCAACACGTAATGCCAACACGCTAACGTAATGGCCAGCGGGTCACATCAATTTCCAGCGTTTTTTCTTTCGTCCTTTCTAAAGGTAACAAATCCCGTATTTTTAATAGTTCAAAACGGCACCGACTAAATTGGTATCATGAAGTTTTGGTCGAACGTATAAGAGGTCGAAAGTATAAAATGTCGAAAGTGTAAACGGAATAAAACCGAATTAGACGCAAATTTTCACCAAATATTGTCATATATATACACGTTAATATTTGGCTCGTCGAAAGTGGAAACGGAATAACTCATAATTCGACGCAAATTTGCGTCGAATTCTCTTTTATCCATTTTGACCTTTCANTCAATACCTATTTTGCCCTACGGGGCCTCCATATGCGTTAAATCGACGAAAAAAAACAAGTTGCGTGTCTATATACACGCACTTCCCCCTGGGAGTTAATAAATATCTAATCGTCTCGAAGCCAAAACATTACCATTTCAATGTTATAAATTTAGAAACTAAGACAACTTCAACTATCTGACAATGATGAGCACGAAGAGGGTACGCATCACGTCGATTTATATACTGGATCATCTCCAGAATCTGCCATGACATAGCTTTTTTCGAAAAGACTGAATAAAATTGTTTTCATTTTTGACCCTATTTTCCAGTATCTTTCTTCATTTTACCAAAAAAATTCCGGCTACGTATTTTTTTGTAGCATTTTTTACAGTAGACTCGTAGTAGACTCTCGTAGACGTCTCACCATGGCAAAAATTTTTGATAAAAAACTGTTTTGGCCAAATTATAGAGCTCCAAAAGTTAGTAAGAAAAGATGAATAAATGAGGTTCCGGAAATGTCCGTAGCGAGTTCTAGAATTTTTCGAAGGTGCCAAAAATTTTACTGTAAAATGGACTTTTGAAGCCGTCATTTTTTGAAGCGTCGCTAGGAACCCAAATTTTTTTTGAAAACCAATAAGTATCAAATCGACAGATTCGGAAACTACCCCTAGATTCTAGGGCCTAGAACCCGATATTTTTAATAATTAATATCCTTTTACCGACAAATACCGGTAAAACGGGAAATCCGATCCCGATGGATCCAGAAATTTTGTGATTATAAGCGCGCCGCGACCATGAGATATTGAGCCTAGACCCTAAACCGTGGACAGCCCAGTGCAGCCCGTGATGGGCTGTTTATATTTTTTAAAGAGTTTCTACCAATGTGTAGAACAAATTTATACGGGTTTTATTAAGTATTATTATTCATATATTTATATAAAAATATATTTACAGATAAAAAATCATTTTTGAACAAAATCAGAATAAAAGAGATCTTTTCAACACGATCCTCGCTCAACAACATCTCCATCACAGCAGTCGAATTGATTTGCATTATACCAAGTGTAGTGTCCGACTGGGCTTAGGCAACATTGCCCGTCATGCGCGCTGGTGCCGATCGGCACACAATCTTCTTCATCCATGTTTTCATGCACGGCTTCCCACGGACCAATCAACTGAAAGGAAGCAATAAACTCGACATCACACTGACATGTTGTTCGAGCAGTTGTTCCGAGATCATCCACTGAAATTTATGATAACGCAATTTATCCGGTCGGTCCGTCATTTTATATATTTGGGAAACAAATTTAAGAAATATCGATAAACACAGTACACAGGGTGCGCCGTTATGTTTCGCGCCGTTATGTTTCACTTTTTCCCGAGCGTGCTGTTATGTTTCACTTTTTTGAGAAAATATTTTCCCCTAATACATATCTTTATATGATAAGCCCTACGCCGTTATGTTTCACTTTTTCCCGATCGGGCCATTATGTTTCACTATTTTTCGAATGTTTTTGTGAAACATAACGGCGCACCCTGTGTACTTAAAAAATTAACCATAATCGAATTTGTTTTTGCCATTCGACGAAGAATTAAAAAGTGGATTGTAGTGGGCTAATCCAGTTTTGACCCAAGTTCACCCTGTCACGTGATAAATTTGATTTAAGGCCTCCAAATGGGTCATAACTGGATTAGCCCACTACAATCCACTTTTTAATTCTACGTAGAATGGCCAAGACAGTTTTGTACAAAAGTGACCCCTAGTACGCAAAATCATACAGTATCTAAAAGGAATTTATAAATACTAACCGCACGTTTGAGTATTGACGTTGAAATCGTAACGTGTACTTCCACATGTATTACTGTGTGCGCATTTAAGACACTTTTTGCGCGCATTTAAAGCGCGATCTACGTCATCGGTTGCCTTGCCGAGGTTTTTTTCACATGGATCAAAATTACCACGACCGGTACATCCATAATTACTTAACTTATCGGCAATAAAATTTGGCACTCCAGAGACTGTTAGAAGTTCAAAAATATCATGGGCCATATACAGGGCCGGACACTCATCCGAATGGTCTTCGCAACAATCACGGTAAAAAATACATAGAGCATCACATAAACAGTCGAACCGCTGAGCTTCGCACGCCTAATTAAAATCATTAGTAATTGGAACTAAAATTGCCGTATGTCGGCCGTATTATTATTTTCATAAATATCTTACTATGTGATCTGCAACTTGACTTGGGTCGCATCCTCCACAAAAATCGTCTTGTCCTTCGCAACAGGGATTTAGTTCACCACTTAGTCGTGAGGCGCATGAAAACGACCCTACAGTATTATTAGTTAGTTTTCGTGCTTATTATATACCGGGTGCGCCATTATCTGGCCGACATTTGTGCCGAAAAAACATTTTGTTACGTAATAATGGCCAGATAACGGCGCAGGGCGTAGGCCTTTTGACTGAAAAATAAAGTACAACCCGTATCTCAAAGTGATCGAACAACCCCTAAGTGGCCGGATAAATCCACAGTGCTGGGTGGGTTAGTCGCAAAAAATTTTAATAAATTATAATAAACTGTTAATAAGAATCCAATAAATAAAAGTTCATAAAAAAAAAAAAAAAAAAAAATAAAAAAAA